>JAOTRH010188607.1:0-11713 GCA_034768845.1 Heliamphora exappendiculata
AACAATAGACGACGCTATTATCTGTTCCCTGTAACCAAGACAGGCCTACTAAAACTCTGTGCCATAGTCGTACCGATAGTATGTCCATTTCCATCTAAACTGTGAACATAAAACTTATATTCTGCAAGAACCTAAAATTTGGTCTTTCGTATGTAAGTCATACACTACACACCAGATTAAATACTATACAGAATATCGGATGTCACGCCCCAAACTCCGGGTCACGTGAGCACCCACAACTACCATACGTACAACCCAATCGAGAATACACTATCAAGATAAACCATACATGCATTATATATATAAATGGCCAACGGCTTACAAAACATAAGGCCCCAACGCCATAAGCTTATACAACACGGTTCCAACACCGAAAAACATGTTACTACATATACATGTAATAGAAGAACAAAAAGGAAGACTACAACTCTTCCACCCTCTCCAGCACCTCCAGATCAGCCTGCGTGACCGATATCTGAAAAAATTTTATCCCACACCATGAGCCAAGGCCCAGCAGAAACTAAACAAGCATGCGATATAAACAAAACATGCTAAGAAATCGAAATGCAGTTTTAAACTCTCTTTCAAGCCTTGGAAACCATTTCACATGCAAGGGAAAGCGAGGATACAAACCATGTTTTGACTCACTCATAGGAGTCTTGAAAACAATTGAAAAAGAGTTTTTAGATCACAATTCACACGACTCTTAAAATAATTTAAAAACTGGTCTATCCGTCCCATAATGTAGTTCATACAATCCATAACACATGCAATCAGCCCTCACACGCCGTAACAACAATCCATGCATCTTCTCGGACTTTCACCGACGGACTGCAGCCCAATCAAAGCGTCTTTTCGGGCATTCACCGACGGACCGCAATCCAATCAATGCGTCTTCTCGTCTTCTCGAACTTTCACCGACGGATCACCATCCAATTAATGCGTCTTCTCGGACTTTCACCGACGGATCGCCATCCAATCAATATGACTTCTCGGACTTTCACCGACGGGCCGTAACCCAATTAACCTTCACTAAACCACACGTTCACAACTCACACCCATGCAAACGTAAACCAGGATTTAATGCATAAAATCACGTACTATCATTACGTATTACAAACCACGTCACATGCTACACACGCGACTCAATGACACTTGCAACTCATGCAACATGCACTACATGCATCCATTCCTTATATTCCACATAACCATGCCTATAAAACTCAGGATTTTAATGCATAAACCACGTTACACATAACGTTAACGAAAGTCATGTAAATCACATTACATAATCCAAGCAAGAATAAACTACAGTTATAACATGCCTAAAGCCCGTTACAAAAGTACATAGCCACAAAAAACAACCAAGCCTAGCTCGAATGCCAACTAAAAACCTAAAAGCCTCACGGTTTAACAACACAAGACCCTTTCCCAAAGGGAACCACGATCCCAAACACATAACGCATAACGAACACCCACATCTTACCAACTCATCATCCCTGAAGATGTCATCAACACAAACACACGGGATTACCACACGATCCCCGAAACCACGACACAATAAACCGAACCCCAACAAGGATCCACAAGTATTTGAATTGACTAATCCCATAATTAATCAATTGAATATCATAGGACACCAATCAAAAACCAAAACCTAACCACCGAACCACCAAACAACAAAACACCAAAAAACACCCAAGGCCCTAACACGACCAAAACTGACCCACACAAGCCCACGACACCCACACATGTCTAACACAAGCCCACGACACTCCAAGAAATAAGATACTTGGTCAAAGGGCTCACGAGGATGAAAAATAACCTTTTCCCAAACATTCGGCCAAAAACGGGTGAAAAACGTTTGAGAAATCTTGACATAACTTCACTCTTTTGGTCATAACTTTTTCTAAAAAAGAAATTTTAAAGTGAGAGAAGTGTCATTGGAAAGAAAACTTATGGAGCTTCAATTTGAGCATAAGAATGACCCCATTCCGAGTTCAGATGAGGGAGATACATCGATTTGAAAAAATAAAATATTTTTTTAAAATCGCCCAGACCAATCGATCGGTTAAAAACCCGATCGATCCGTCACACACCAGTCTGAATTTTTTTCAGAAAATTGAACTGGTTTTTCTTTCCAAAACACTTCCAAACCCAAAATCAAAGCCTCTAAACACTAGATCTACTACCCACGAGCATACCCGAGCCCAAGACTACCATAAAGCTACAAAAGAAACCATCACAACTCAATTCCATCCACCGAAAACGATGAAAAACATATTTTTAAACCCCAAAACCTATTTTTATGCAAAGTCAGATCTATAATAATTCGACCGGTAAAAATACACCCGATTACACGTAGCACCTTTATAAAACATACAGGTCTACCTACGTGAGTTAAAAACTCGACGCCTTAAACCACGTGAAAAACTGAGCTTCACCAGAATGAAATTTTGATCGGATGGTTGCGTAGCCCTCGACGCCAAAAGCAAGGATTTGCTATTGGATCGTTGAAAACCAAGCCCCAGACTCCCGAGAACTTAGAGAGAAGGTAGAGAAAAAAAAAACGAAGCTTAGGAGTTAAGTTTTGAAAAATATCTTTATGAAAATATCTTAAAGACTCGGGATCTATAACTCACCCCAACTTCACATCATCACCAACCACTGCCTCAACACAACACACCGCCTGCAGAAAACCATCTTCAACTCCACAACAGATGCAAAAAGAATCTGGCCCAATGCCTGCATACTCAGAAAGTACCTCTGCTCGCTGAAGGTAGATCTGCATCATCTGGCACAACCGGTGCCCTCGAAGAACCAGGAGCTATAAGGGAATACGCTTGGGGTAACCCCATCCTGTCATGTCCACCAGTACTCGGCGCTATCGGCTGTCGCACTGACTGAACTGGCGTTCCCCTGTCTGTCACTCAAGAAACCTGAACTGTAGAAGGCCGTTGTCGGTACTCAGATGAACCCGGCACATACGAACCCACCGGCGTGTCTTCCTTGCTCGGCGCACTGCCTCTCTAAGGACAATTCCTGCGAATATGTTCGAATTGCCCACACTCATAGCAAATTGGCGGTTCCCTCCCCTGCGGCTGCACTAGTGCTAAACTCTGGGATGGCCTCGGCTGCGGGCAATCCTCCTTACGATGTCCAGGCTGTCCACATCAAAAACATCTAACCTCCCTCTGCTCCGGCCTCCTAAATGAAGCCACTAATGGTGCTGCTGCAGAGAACTGCTGTGGTAACCCAGATGGGTGAAAACTAGGACCAAAGAACTTCTGCCTCTTGCCGAAATGCCCACCATTCTGCGCCTCTATCCCGCTCTACGGTATCCTGGCCTCCCTAGAAGTCTGAATCTCAGTCATGGTGTTCTCAACCCTTGCTGCTGCCTCTACCAGCTCTGTGCACACCCGAAGTCCCAATGAAACCACACGCTCCCTGATCGCTAGCCTCAGGCCTCGCTCGAACCTCATCGATCTCAGCTCGCCTGTGCTCACCAACTCTGGAGCAAACCGGGACAAGCACGTAAACTTGGCCTCATACTTCGTGATGTCCATGGCCCCCTGGGTAAGAGTATAGAACTCCTTCCTGTACAAATTCCTCTGCGAAGCCGGAAAGTATTTCTCCAGAAATACTCCTGCAAAGGCCGCCTGTGTGACTCCCACAGTCATCCTGGCATATCTCCACCACTGATGAGCAGTGCCCCTCAACTGAAAGGTGGCAAATGAAACCCACATCTCATCCTCCACAATCTGCAATGTGTCGAGGATCCACGTCACTAGCTTCAGCCACTCAGTCGCCACAATAGGATCAGGATCTCCAGCAAAGGTAGGCGGATCCATGCGCCTAAACTCCCGCATCGCTACTGTAGCCCTTCCCTCAGGTACTGCCTCTCTCTCCTAATCGGTCTCACCTCTAACGGTCTCAACCAACTGGCCGATGGAACCCACCAGCACACGCAACAACTCTACCATGTCAACAGGTCCTTGGGGAGCATTTGCATCCCCTGCATCAGGGATAGGAGTATCCCCTTGGCAAACCGCACCGCCATGGCCTCGACCACGGCCTCGCCCTCTCCTCGCCGACATCACGTCTATATGAAAGAAAATAGCATATAAAACGCAACCTGCAGCATGAACATAAACGCTAAACACATAGCATGTTAACACATAGCCACATAAGTTCATGCTGAACAAACCCCATATACCGAGGAGAACCAACAAGAATGACGCATCAATCTGGATAACCTACTCAGATTCCCTGCTAGAAAT
The DNA here is from genome assembly GCA_034768845.1 of Heliamphora exappendiculata. Classification (NCBI taxonomy): domain Eukaryota; kingdom Viridiplantae; phylum Streptophyta; class Magnoliopsida; order Ericales; family Sarraceniaceae; genus Heliamphora; species Heliamphora exappendiculata. The sequence continues at coordinate 4,281 of JAOTRH010188607.1, forward strand.
CACGTCAGCTATTTCTAACTTGGCTCCCAAGTTTGTTAATCCAAACGCCTAAAGGCAGGACTAATCAATCCCACAGTTTAACCCCCATGCTCACATATACACATCTTTCATATAGCTAACATGCTAACACGTTCATGCTATCAAGCATCTAAACACATGTAGTTAAGCACACGCAATCAACCTCACACGGGAATGCACCCTCTTGCCACAACTCATAGGTATTCGAACCTAGAATCCTGATACCAATCTGTCACGCCCTAAACTCCAGGTCACGTGAACACCGACAACTACCATACATACAAACCAATCGAGAATATACTCTCAAGATAAACCATACATATATTATATACATAAATGCCCATTGGCTTACAAAACATAAGGCCCCAACGCCAAAAGCTTATTCTACACGGTTCCAACACCAGAAAACATGTTACAACATATACATATAACAGAAGAACAAAAAGGAAGACTACAGCTCTTCCACCCTCTCCAGCACCTCCAGATCAGCCTGCGTGATCGATACCTAAAAATATTTTATCCCACACCATGAGCCAAGGCTTAGCAGAAACTAAACAAGCATGCGATATAAACAAAACATGTTAGGAAATCGAAGTGCAGTTTTAGACTCTCATTCAAGCCTTGAAAATCATTTAACATGCAAGGAAAAGCGAGGATACAAACCATGTTTTGACTCACCCACAGGAGTCTTAAAAATAATTCAAAAAGGGTTTTTAGATCGCGATTCACACAACTCTTAAAACAATTTGAAAACTAGTCTATCCGTTCCATAATGCAGTTCATACAATCCATGACACATGCAACCAGCCCTCACACACCGTAACAACAACCCATGCATCTTCTCGGACTTTCACCAACGGACCGCAGCCCAATCAAAGCATTTTTTCAGACATTCACCGATGGACCACCATCCAATCAATGCGTCTTCTCAGACTTTCACCGACGGGCCACAACCCAATTAACCTTTACTGAACCACACGTTCACAACTCACACCCATGCAAACCTAAACCAGGATTTAATGCATAAAACCACGTACTATCACTACGTATTACAAACCACGTCACATGCTACACATGCGACTCAACGACACTTACAACTCATGCAACATGCACTACATGAATCCATTCCTTATTCACATAACCATGCCTATAAAAACTCAGAGTTTTAAATAATAAACCACGTTACACATAATGCTAACGAAAGCCATGTAAATCACATTACATAATCCAAGCATGAATAAATTACAGCTATAACATGCCTACAGCCCGTTACAAAAGCACATAGCTACATAAAATAATCAAGCCTAGCCCGAAGCCCAACTAAAAATCCAAAAACCTCACGGTTTCACAACCCAAGACCCTTTCCCAAAGGGAACCATGAGCCCAAACACTCAACGCATAACAAGCACCCACATCTCACCAACTCATCATCCCCGAGGATGGCATTAACACAAACACGCGGGATTACCACATGACCCCCGAAACCGCGACACAACCAACCGAACCCCAAGAAGGATCCACAAGTATTTAAATCGACTAATCCAATAATTAATCAATTGAATACCATAGGACACCAATTGGAAACCAAAACCCAACCACCGAACCACCAAACAACAAAACACGAACAAACTCCCAAGGCCTAAACATGACCAAAACGGACCCACACAAGCCCACAACACCCACGCATGTATAACACAAGCCCACGACACCCCAAGAAACAATAAACTTGGTTAAATGGCTCACAAGGATGAAAAATAACCTTTTCCCAAACATTCGGCCAAAAATGGGCGAAAAACATTTGGGAAACCTTGACATAAATTCACTCTTTTGATCATAACTTTTTCTACAAAAGGAATTTTAAAGTGTGAGAGGTGTCATTGGAAAGAAGACTTCTGGGGCTTCAATTTAAGCATAAGAATGACCCCATTCCGAGTCCGGGTGAGGAAGATACATCGATTTGAAAAAATAAATTTTTTTTCTAAAATCGCCCAGACCGATCGATCGGTTAAAAGACCGATTAATCCGTCACACACCAGTCTTGGGTTTTTTCAGAAAACTAAACTGGTTTTTCTTTCCAAAACACTTCCAAACCCAAAATCAAAGCCTCTAAACACCAGATTTACTACCCACGAGCGTACCCGAGCCCAAGACTACCATAAAGCTACAAAAGAAACTATCACAACTCAATTCCATCCACCGAAAATGATGAAAAATAGATTTTTAAACCCTAAAACCTATTTTTATGCAAAGTCAGATCTACAACAATCCGATCAGTAAAAATACACCCGATTACACGTAGCACCTTCATAAAACATACAGGTCTAGAATCCTATCTCGGTGAGTTAAAAACTCGAAGCATTGAATCACGTGAAAACTTGAGCTTCATTAGAATAAAATTCTGATCGGATGGTTGCGTAGTCCTCGATGCCAAAAGCAAGGATTCATTGTTGGATCGTTTAAAACCAAGTCCCGGACCCCCGAGAACTTAGAGAGAAGGTAGAGAAAAAAAAATAGGAAGCTTAGGAGTTAAGTTTTAGAAAATATCTAACTTCTGATATTTGTAGGCCTCCAAAATATCTTTTTTTGAAAATTTTTGAGATTCGCGCCACAACGGCCCACGGCCCCGAGAACCTACCCCGCATGCATATCTAAGTCCGATCATGCATCAAATGCAGTAAAAATATGCTACAACGAAAACACATAACGCGAGTTCGAAAATGCCGAAAAAAGAAAATGGGTCAAGGTCTCACAACTTCCCCCTTTAAAGAATTTCACCCCCGAAATTCAACTTAAGGTTAAAACAACAAACCATCGATCGCAACCAACACATGCACACAAGATGGTCAGCCAATTCATTCCTAGGATATAGTCAAACACGGTCATGCATTCTAAACAATGGCCAACTATCTCAAAGACTCGGGATCAAAAACTCACCACTCACTAGCCACTGCCTCAACACAACACACCACCTGTAGAAAACCATCATCAACTCCACAACAGATGCAAAAAGAATCTGGCCCAAAGCCTGCATACTCAGAAAGTACCTATGCTTGTTGAAGGTAGATCTGCATCATCCGGCACAACCGGTGCCCTCGAAGAACCAGGAGCTACAAGGGAATACGCTTGGGGTAACCCATCCTGTCATGTCCACCAGTACTTGGCGCTGTCGGCTATCGCACCGACTGAACTGACATTCCCCTGTCTGTCACTCGGGAAACCTGAACTGTAAAAGGCCACTTTCGGTACTCACATGAACCCGGCACATACGAACCCACTAGCGTGTCTTCCCTGCTCGGCGCACTGCCTCTCTGAGGACAATTCCTGCGAATATGTCTCAACTGTCCACACTCATAGCAAATTGGCGGTTCCCTCCCCTGCGGCTGCACTGGTGCTAACCTATGGGATGGCCTCGGCTTCAGGCAATCCACCTTACGATGTCCAGGCTGTCCACATCGAAAACATCTAACCTCCCTCTGCTCCAGCCTCCTAGATGAAGCCACTAATGGTGTTGGTGCAGAGAACTGCTGTGGTAACCCATATGGGTGAAAACTAGGACCAGAGGACTTCTGCCTCTTGCCGGAACGTCCACCAATCTGCGCCTCTGTCCCGCTCTGCGGTATCCTAGCCTCCCTAGAAGTCTGAATCTCAGTCAAGGTGTTCTCAACCCTTGCTGCTGCCTCTACCAGCTCTGTGTACACCCAAAGTCCCAATGCAACCACATGCTCCCTGATCGTTGACCTCAGGCCTCGCTCGAACCTCATTGATCTCAGTTCGTCTGTGCTCACCAACTCTGGAGCGAACCGGGATAAGCACGTAAACTTGGCCTCATACTTCATGATGTCCATGGCCCCCTGGGTAAGAGTATAGAACTCCTCCCTGTACAAATCCCTCTACGAAGCTGGGAAGTATTTTTCCAAAAATACTCTTGTAAAGGCCACCTATGTGACTCCCACAGTCGTCCTGGCATATCTCTACCACTGATCAGCAGTGCCTCTCAACTGAAAGGTGGCAAATGAAACCCGTAACTCATCCTCCACAATCTGTAATGTGTCGAAGATCCGCGTCACTAGCTCCAGCCACTCAGTCGCCACAATAGGATTAGGATCTCCAGCAAAGGTAGGCAAATCCATGCGCCTGAACTCCCGCATCGCTACTGTAGCCCTTTCCTTAGGTACTGCCCCTCTCTCCTGACCGGTCTCTCCTCTAACGGTCTCAACAAACTAGCCGATAGAACCCACTAGCGCACACAACAACTCTACCATGTCAACAGGTCCTTGGGGAGCATTTACATCCCCAGCAACAGGGATGGGAACATCCCCTTGGCCAGCCGCACAGCCACGGCCTCGCCCTCTCCTCGCCGACATCACGTCTATATGAATGAAAACAGCATATCAGACGCAGCCTACAGCATGAACATAAACGCTAAACACATTGCATGTTAACACATAGCCACATAAGTTCATGCTGAACAGACCCCATATACCGAGGAGAACCAATAAGAATGACGCGTCAATCTGGATAACCTACTCAGATTCGCTGCTAGAAATCACGTCAGCTAAACGTGTTTCTAACTTGGCTCCCAAGTTTGTTAATCCAAACGCGTAAAGGCAGGACTAATCAATCCCATAGTTCAACCTCCATGCTCACATATACACATATTTCATATAGCTAACATGCGAACACGTTCATGCTATCAAGCATCTAAACACATGCAGTTAAGCACACGAAATCCACCTCACACGGGAATGCACCCTCTTCCCACAGTTCATAGGTATTCGAATCCAGAGTCCTGATATCAATCTGTCACGTCCTAAACTCCGGGTCACGTGAACACCCACAACTACCATACATATAACCCAATGAAGAATATACTCTGAAGATAAACCATACATGGATTATATATATGAACGCCCAACGGCTTACAAAACATAAGGCCCTAATGCCAAAAGCTTCTATTACACGGTTCCAACACCAGAAAATTTGTTACAACATATACATGTAACAGAAGAATAAAAAGAAAGACTACATCTCTTCCACATTCTCTAGCACCTCCAGATCAGCCTGCGTGACCGATACCTGAAAATATTTTATCCCACATCGTGAGCCAAGGCTCAGCAGAAACTAAATAAGTATGCGATATAGAAAAAAACATGTTAGAAAATCGAAGTGCAGTTTTAGACTCTCATTCAAGCCTCGAAAACCATTTCACATGCAAGGAAAAGCGAGGATACAAACCACGTTTTGACCCACTCACATGAGTCTTAAAAACAGTTGAAAAAAGAATTTTTAGATCGCGATTCACACAACTCTTAAAATTATTTAAAAACTGGTATATCCGTTCCATAATGCAGTTCATAAAATCCATGACACATGCAACCGGCCCTCACACACCGCAACAACAATCCATGCATCTTCTCGGACTTTCACCGACGGATCGCAGCCCAATCAAAGCGTCTTTTCAGACTTTCACCGACGGACCGCCATCCAATCAATGCGTCTTCTCAAACTTTCACCAACGGGCCACAACCTAATTAACCTTTACTGAACCACACGTTCACAACTCACCCATGCAAACCTAAACCAGGATTTAATGCATAAAATCACGTACTATCAATACGTATTACAAACCACGTCACATGTTACACACGTGACTCAACGACACTTGCAACTCATGCAACATGCATTACATGCATCCATTCCTTATATTCCACATAACCATGCCTATAAAACTAAGAATTTTAAAGCATAATCCACATTACACATAACGCTAACGAAAGCCATGTAAATCACATTACATAATCCAAGCATGAATAAATTACAGTTATAACATGCCTAAAGCCCATTGCAAAAGTACATAGCCACATAAAACAACCAAGCCTAGCCCGAAGGCCAACTAAAAACCCAAAAATCTCACAGTTTCACAGCCCAAGATCCTTTCCCAAAGGGAACCACGAGCCTAAACACTCAACGCATAACAAACACCCACATCTCACCAACTCATCATCCCTGAGGATGGCATCAACACAAACACGCGGGATTACCACCTGACCCCCGAAACCACGACACAACCAACCGAACCCCAAGAAGGATCCACAAGTATTTAAATCGACTAATCCAATAATTAATCAATCGAATACCATCGGACACCAATCAGAAACCAAAACCCAACCACCGAACCAACAAACTCCCAAGGCCCTAACACGACCAAAACAGACCCACACAAGCCCACGACACCCACACATGTCTAACACAAGCCCACGACACCCCAAGAAACAAGAAACTTGGTCAAAGGGCTCACAAGGATGAAAAATAACCGTTTCCCAAACATTCGGCCAAAAACAAGTGAAAAACGTTTAAGAAATCTTGACATACCTTCACTCTTTTGGTCATAACTTTCTTTACAAAAAGAATTTTAAAGTGAGAGAGGTGTCATTGGAAAGAAGACTTCTGGGGCTTCAATTTGAACAGAAGAACGATCACATTCTGAGTCCGAATGAGGGAGATACATCGATTTGAAAAAATAAAACTGTTTTTGAAATCGCCCAGACCGATCAATCGGTTAAAAGACCGATCAATCCGTCACACACCAGTCTCGATTTTTTTTAGAAAACTGAACTGGTTTTTCTTTCCAAAACACTTCCAAACCCAAAATCAAAGCCTCTAAACACCATATCTACTACCCATGAGCATGCCCGAGCCCAAGACTACCATAAAGCTAGAAAAGAAACCATCACAACTCAATTCCATCCACCGAAAATGATGAAAAATAGATTTTTAAACCCCAAAACCTATTTTTATGCAAAATCAGATCTACAAAAATCCGACAAGTAAAAATACACCTGATTATACGTAGCACATTTATAAAACATACGGTATAGAATCCTTCCTCGGTGAGTTAAAAACTCGACGCCTCGAATCACGTGCAAAACTGAATTTCACCGGAATGAAATTCTGATCGGATGGTTGCATAGCCCTCGATGCCAAAAGTAAGGATCCACTGTTGGATCGTTGAAAACCGAACCCCGGGCCCTCGAGAACTTAGAGAGAAGGTAGAGAAAAAAAAAGGAAGCTTAGGAGTTAAATTTTAAAAAATATCTTTATGAAAATATCTAACTACAGATATTTATAAGCCTCAAAAATATATTTTTTTTAATTTTTTGAGATTCGCGCCACAATAGCCAACGGCTCCAGGAATCTTCCGCGCATGCAAATCTAAGTCCAATCATGCATCAAAAACAGTAATAACATACTGCAACGAAAACACATAACGCGCTTCCGAAAATGCCGAAAAAAGAAAATGGGTTAGCGTCTCAAATCGGACATCAATGCATAGCATTAAAGAAATGATATACATACATTACTCATAAAGATTCTCATAAAATAAAAATTAATTTTATTAAAATAAAATTAAATAC
>JAOTRH010188618.1:0-11713 GCA_034768845.1 Heliamphora exappendiculata
AACTAGTTCAGCTAAAATCACTTAAAAAGATCTTGAAAAAATGAACTTAGCATACCTTTAAAAGTCTTGCATTCTCTAAATTTTGAAATGTTGATGGATTGTTTATTTTTTGAGTAAATTATATTGATTTTTTTTAAATTTTTTTATATAATTTCTAAAATATCACTAACATCTCATTAGGTTTAATTTTTACATCAAATAAATTTAACCGTTAAAATTTTTAACAAAAATTACCATTACTGCCCCAAAACCATCCCCAAAACCTAAAATTACCGTCCCAAATTCACACCGCCACCACTGTCGTTCCTCTTTCTCTGCTCTCGCTATCTCTCTTTGCTCTCTCCCTCTCTCTCTCCCTCTGCTGTCTCTCTCTCTCCTCTCTGTCGTCTTTCTCTCTCTCGGTGTGAGGATCGACGGTCGATAGCACTGGTAGCGAGGGGATGGCGTTGGCGGCGGTGTGGATTTGTGGGGTGTGGTTTTGGGGTATGGCAGATGGGAGTGATTTTGGGTGGTGATGGTAGTTTTCATTAAAAATTTTAATAATTAAGCTTATTTGATGTAAAAATTAAATCTGATAAGAGGTTAGTGATATTTTAGAAATTATACGAAAGATTTTTGTTTTTATTAGAAACTTCAAGGCACCTCAGTGTAATTTACACCTTTTTTTATTATTTGTTGCAATTCAGTTTATGGTAAAAGTAAATTATTAAAAATAAAAAATTTAAATAATAAATAACGCTACTAATAACTAATTTTTAAAAAAAATTAATTCATAAACGACAAAATTATACCAATCAAACTCTGCCAAATTCCAAAAAAGAAAGAGAGACTTTTGTTTTCCAAATTTTGTACCCACGTATGTATTTATTTATTTATTTATTTATTTTTGTTAGAGATAACGCCGGTGGCAAATGTCTTTTGTGGTGGTGAATCTGCTTCAAAAACTCTGTTAACGATCTCACCCTCTAGCTTGGTGCCACGTGTAACAAAACAAAAAATGGTCATAGACTACTTATTCAAATGCGTGTTTATTCTCGTTTAAATTTAAATTACAGATTTAATTTTTTTTATTAAAAAATATTAGGTGCATATATCTAAATACAAAATTGAATACATTCCTTTTATGTAGAATGGATTCTATAATTGTATAAGACCTAACTCATGTCATGTTAAAGAAGTGTGTTCAAATTTGTATTCGACATATAGTAGAATTCTTTATTCTTCGTCTCTAAAAAAGTTAAGATAATTTATTATAATTCTTTGTTGTTTAGATCCAAGAAAGTTAAAAAAATTTATTATAATTCTTTGTTTATGGTTTTTTATTCTAGATTAATGATTACAAATTTTATTATTTTAAATTATATTTTAATAATTTTAATAAATATATATAAATTTTACTTAAAATCAATTGTATGGGATTCTGCTTAAAGTCATTATACAAAGTGAATTCATAAAAAAAAGTATAAAAAGAGAAAGAATTAGTCTTTTGGAGCTTTTTAGATGTTCAAGTTAATATTCGAAAAATAACAAGACTTTAGTATGTGAGACTAGCCAACTACATTTGCTAACAAATTCTTCGATGTTTAACTTACTGTATAGATGAGTGAGATAATTAACTTAAAAAGAGAGAGTTTTCTACATGTTTAATAGGGAGATTGTGTGTATACCTTTGAAAAAAGATTGAATCTTCATTATACAAAGATTTAAAATTGATTTTGAAATGCTATCACGGGTTATTTTATCCGTTATTAGCATATATCATGATAGCTGTCGAATTAAGTCTAAATTTTAAGATTTTTAATTCTAGCAATCAATTTGTTTGGAACTACTTAGATTAGTCAAATTGTCGTTAAGGGTGCTCAGCTCGGCCACATAAAGCTTCACATAAAACTTCAATGTAATCACATATTTTTTTGTTAATACGTTAGAACCAAAATAATTGCAACAATCTCACATATAACTAATAAATCTTACATTAGAAGGAAGTATAAGGAAATAGGTATGTTTGAAAATTTAATGGGTTAAGGCTCGAACTTTAAAAAAAAAAACTCCAAAATAAAGAATAAGGATCTAAATAAAGAAAGATTCAAATTAATGAGAGGCCCAAAATAAATAAATGGTCAAACATACCTACTTCCTTAAGTCACATAGAGGCTTGGGTTTAACTTGGGTTACCAAGTTAAATCTAAGTTAAATAATAGCTTAAGTCTCTACGTGACCCCAAAAAAAAAAGTTCGTTTTTTTGTGTTTTGTTAAAATTTTTATTTCTTGTTTTTTGTGTTTTGTTAAAAATTTTATTTTTTATTTTTAAGTTGTAGTGATTACAATATTTGTAAAGAAAATTATTATTGAAAGTAAAATTAATTTTTTAACTAAAAGTATTATAATTATTTTACTCTAAAAAAAATTAGTGTGTTTGGATTATAGCTTTTTTATTAGAAAAGAAAAAAAATAAACTTTTAAAAAATGTACTATAACTTAAAAACTATATTTTATTAAATCAGATTAGTGATCTCAAACAAGGGTTAAGTATATGTTTGAACTAAAAAGGCAAGTGGCTTTTTTTGGAGTTTTTTTTATTTTTTTTGAACTTTTTTGATATTTTACTTTTTTAATTTCTTGTGATGAAAGAATTTTAAAAAATATACTTGATCGTTAGGGCCAAATTTGAAAAAAAATCATTAAAAACAAAAAAATTAGAAAAAAAAAGCCTACTTAAGTTAGATTTTTTTTGTCTTATATAAAAAAATTTTAAAGTTTTGATTGAAAATTATTTTTTTTTTTTTGTGACGAATTTTTTAAAAAAAATACACTTATTTAAACTAATATTAAATTTTAAAAAAATAATAATAATCCAAACACAAAATCTCCACAACTTCTGTAAGGCACATGCTCCGCGAAAGCAATAAGAGTTGCTGAAGGGTTGTTGATCTAGGTGTCGCACGTGATTGTCACATGTTTACCCTTGCATTCTTTCCTCATGAAGTCATCGAACTGCTTGAGACGGCATCTCGATGAAAAGTTTACCACGGCCATGTTCGATGGCGTTTACCATTTTTTTATTTTTTATCTATAATAAATAAAAAATATATTTAGCATATAAATGTTGCGATCGAAAGTAAAAGTTAAAAGTTATAGTCGGAGGTAGTAACTATATATGGTAGTCGGATGTAGTGACTGGATGTAATAGTTAGATATGATAATTGAAAGTAATGATCGAAAGTAGTGGTTGAAGGTAGTTAAAAAAAATAAAAAAATAAAAATTTATTTACAAAAAAGTGAAAATAAATTTTATCTGTTTATAAGAATTTAGTAAATTTTGAAAATTATTTATATTTTTTAAAAATAAAAATAATTATCAAATATATTTTAATTTATAATTTAAAATAAAAAATAATAATAATAAACATAAACGTTATCAAACGAGGCCAAAATGTGTTGTTTTTCTCCCCTTTTTTGGGGCGTGTTTCCTAATTTAAGCTCCTCAAAATCCTTTATACTTTATTTTGTTAACGAGGAAAAATCACAATAATTATTTAAATTATTTATTTTGTAGGTTTCATAGATCTAGAAAATATTTATATAAAAATTCATTGGATATCAATAGATGTATGAATAAATTATATTTTATTTTATAAAATGAATAGTTTTGATTTAAAAATGGACTGCTTGAATTTAAAATTTGTCTATTTTTGTAAACCAAAGATACAATTTGTTTATATATCTATCTAACTAAACCAACTTTTTATAGAGATGAACAATCTTTTCTATGAGGACCACCAAATAAATTATTTGAGTTTTTTTTATATATCTATCAAAGTAAACTAAATTTTTGTAGAGTTGATCTTTTCTATAAGACCTACCAAATAAATTAAATTATTCGAGTTATTTTTGTGAACTCACTTCAAATGAGTAATTAATCAGTATTTTTTGATGTATCTACTTAATGACGTAACGAAAAATATTATGAATAAAAAAGTGTTGATTCACTTTTGCTGCATAAATAATGAATAAAAATAACTCACTTAATATACATTATTTTATTTTTAGTGTTTGACCTAATTTCTATTGTAAGTTTTTTGATTTTTTGGATTTATTGTTCAAAAGTAAATATAAAAAAATATTAAAAAAATCAATTAATTATAATAAAAGATCAAATAAATAAACTTTTTAAAGTAAAAAGTCTTTAGAAAAAATTAGGCCAAACAGAGGACCAATTCTATGCTTTTTAAGAGGCTTTGGATGTAGCTTTTACTTTTGTGTTTCGCCTTTTGTTAAAAAAAAAAATGGACCGATGCTCTAAAAAGCAACGAAGCTTTGCTTTTTTATACGATGAGATAATTCATCAAAGGAGCATTATTATTTTATTTATTTTTGCCCAAAAAAAGTTACTTTTACAAATTATTTTGCAGCTTAGCAATAAGGTATTAAGGTTGTACGCAGCATCTTTAAAACAAATTATTTTATTTTTATTCTTTAAAATTTTTTCATGTTTGAATGTCATAAGTCTTTCTTTTTCTGATTATTCTTCACCAGAATAATTTGAAAAATAATTTTAAAAAGTAAAAAAGTTATTAAAGTTGAACAAAGTTTACTAATAATAAAAATATATATTGAAATTTTTTTGTTTTTTTCTAAAATTTTTATTTTTTGTTAAAGTTTTTTTAAAACTTTCTTGATTACTCTTGATTAGAATAATTAAAAAGCCGAAAATACTTTATATATATTAGCAGTGAAGACGTAGTATGCACGATTTATTTTATTTTAATTATATTTTAAGATATATTTTAACATTTGTATGTTTAATAAAAAATATTTAATTTTTTATTTCTACACCTTATTAGAACGAGAGTTTCAACGTAAAATTATTTTCTAAAAATTATATATTTTATTGAGTTTATATTGATTGTAATTAATGTTAAATCTAATTTCATTATGTGTTTAATTCATTATATTTGATTTTGTTTTAGTTTTTACTGATTGACTTTGCTTTGATTATACGTATTGTCTATTTATATTTTTTAAAATTAATATTAAAAATAATTCATATGCATATAGCGAAAGGTGAATTTTTCTCTTAATTATGTATAAATTGTGATTTTTTACAAAATAATTATATATTAAATTTTTTTTGCAACTAATTTCAAAAATCCACTATTATGGATATGCCAAAAACTAAAAACAATTATTTTAAAAACACTTACTATATATTTGATTATGAGGGGGACCAGAAAAAAATGAAATTCTCATAAATTATAAAATAAATCCGTTGATAGGTTTTTAAAATAATTTTAAAATTTTTGAGTTAATTGGTGGCCATTAGATTTTCTGATTAAATTGTCATAATTAATTTAAATGAATAATTAACTTTAATTAAAAAAATAAGATTTTGAAAAAATACACACGTGATAATGAATTTATTTTCTTTTTTAAAAAAACTAAAAATTTGATAAACATACTTCTTTTGAAAATATTTTTTTTTTAAATTTCTACAAATTTTTAGGTATGTGTACTCTACTTAATTTGCTTACAATGTTTATAAAATCTTCGTCAAAAATATAGAGAAATGTCCTTGATTTTGCGCAAATGAGAATTTTTAAAAAATTGATTCAAATTTAGTTAATAATTAACTTTAATTAAAAAATAGATATTGCACCAATCCCACAAAAAGATCATCAATGTTTTTTAAAAATAAAATAATAATTTCAGAAACATATTTTTAGAAATATAGTTTTTTGAAACAGGTTCAAATTAATAGAGATATATTCTCTATAATTAATTATCTAACTACGTTTTTGAAAATCGATTCAAAATTGGAGGATAATTTACTTAATTTAGCCAAATGAGGATTTTTTTTTTTTTGAAAACATGTGTTTTAGAAGCTAGTTCAAATTTAACTACTTAGCTATCTCCATTAATTTAAATAAATAAATACCATTAATTAAAAAAATTAAATTTTGGACCAATCACTCAAGGGTTATGAATTTTTTAAAATAAAAAAATAAAAAAATAATTAAAATTTTAGAGCACAAAGATATTAGAATATTTTCCTAAAATACTAAAGATAGCTATATAATATATAGATATTTTTGACATATGGTTGTCAAATTAAAAATGAATATATTAGTTGAAAATATATTTTTAGCAAATTGGTAGGAAGCCCATGTAAATTGATACAACATATATTTTTCAAAAATTCGTGTAAAAATATATGTCTAATTTAAGCAATTAGCAATAAATAAGAAGCTGATAAGAAAATATATATATTTGAAATAAATTGGTATGGATATATCCCAAAATTAGGTAGTCATATAATTTTTAAATTAAATATTTCAATATAAATTTTTAGTATAATTAATTTAATCAATCATAGAATGCTATATGTTCTTATTATAATTAAAATTTTCAAAATTTGAGAAAATTAAATTAAGAGTTTTGAGCACAAAGAATAAGGATATTTTGCGATTATATAATTGGTAAATAGATGATTTACTTTCAATATATAATGCCAACAAAATATAATAAAAAATAAAATATATGAATAAATTTGCAAATAATTAAAAATACATAAATTTAAGAGTGTGTTATTTTTACTAAAAAACTTATGTTGATAAAATGGTATTTTTAAATTAATAACCTAAAAGTATATTTTCAATAATGTTAACATTTGATTTACTTTTTTTTACATAATGTTAATAAAATATAATAGAAAGTAATTGTATGATGTTACCATATCAATCATATAATTATTTATGATTAAAAGACTAATGACTAACTTACATGTGTATTAAAAAAATTTAAAAATTTAGATTAAGAGTTTCAAACTCAAAAAATTAATAGCGTTTTGCAATAATATATAGTATAGACAATTGTTTCCCAATTTAAAAATTAATTAATTAGATGTGCATTAAAAAATAAATAAATGATCATTATTAACATTTATTCATCATTTTGAAATTAAGAATGTATAACAAATTAATCATGTTAACTTATGAAATTAGTGTATTATTTACGCAATTGTTCAATACATTTTTATGCATAAAATTATCATTCTTGACATTTGCACATCAATTTTAAATCAAGAATATCTAACAAATTAGTGGGTATTTTACAAATAATTTATGGATATTCTTATGAAATAATCTATATAAATTATTTATTTTCTATTTGTACCAAATGTACTTCCATCCTATAATGCAAGTTTGTTGGACATTTATGAAAATAGCTGAATATACATCTTCCTATTAAGACAAATTAGTAAATTATTTCTAAATTAATGAATCTCTAATAATGTTTAAACTTAAAGATAATTAATGTTGACTAACCATACCATGACGTGTATTATTGTTAAATTAAAAAATTTAAAAAATGAAAAAAATTAAATTAAAACTTTTAAGTTCAAAAAAGTGATAACGTTTTGCTATAATATAATAGATAGATACATATATTATAATTCAATACATTTAATAGAATATTTATAGTTTAATAATAATGATTGAGATTGTTTTATTATTAACTTTTAATTTTCTTTAACTATATTGGTGGCTTTTAGCATTGCTGAATAAGTAACTTTTAGATTGTAATTTGTAAGAGAAATTATAAATATTTGGTAATATGATAACTTGTATCTAAAATTAATTATTTATAGAAGAAAAGTAATTCTGCAGAAAAATTATAATTTATTGTTAAAATTAACTAGTATAAACCCGTGCTATGCACAATTTACTGCAAGATAATATTTTTGAAATATACTTTATATTTGTATGTCTAATAAAAATATTCAAATTCTTTTTTTTCACACGGTACAAAAGTTTCAACATAAAATTATGCTCTAAAAAATTATATTTTATTGAGTTTATATTCATTTGAATTAGTGATGAATCTATTTTTATTATGTGTATGGTTCATTAAATTTAATTTTTTTTAGTTTTTAATAATTGAGTATGCCTTGATTATATGTATTACTCATTTATATTTTTTTTTCAAAAATGATATTGGAAATAGTTTGTACGTGCATAGCTAAAGATGAATTCCATTCGTAATTATGTATTTGTAATCCTTTGTGTTTTTCAAAATAATTATATAGTAATTTTCTCATTGAAACCATTTTTTAAAAAAATCACAAATTATGGTGTCAAACAAAGACCCAAAAATTATTTTAAAAACACTTATATATATTGGATTATGAGAGGTCCATAAAGAAATAAAATTTTCTTAAATTATAAAATAAATTATTTGATAGATTTTTAAAACAATTTTAAAAAATTCGAATTAATAGTTGGCCGATTGGATAAATTGCATAGTTTGTTTGAAAAGGCAACTATAATGTTTAAAATTCAACTTAAAAAATGAAAATAGTAATTATAATGTTATAATTATAAAAAAAAACATGTTTACCTTTGATTTTAAAATTAGATCCATCTTATTTTAACACTTCATACTAATTTTTTTATTTGAAAAAATTATGAAGTCTAAAAAAAAAATTAATTGGAACTATGGAGTTAAAAATCCAACATTTTTTTTTATTCATACAATAGTACAATGAGTGTGAGATAAACAGTTTTTAACTAATTGTCCGTAAACATATTTTAATTGTAAATTTTAAAAAGATCAAAATATAAATTTGAGCCAATCATATTGTGCCACTTATTTTGTTTAATATAGTTTAAAATGATAGTAATATGAACTAATTAAAGATAAGATTACTTTTATTTTAAATTTTTAAAAACTAAAATAACTTTTTAGGCTAATCAAATGGTGTCATTTAAGATTTTTCAAATGTAATTTAAATCGGTAATAATTTGTTCCGATTTAAACATGATTATATTAATTTTAGATTTTAAGAAAATTGGATTTAAAATTTCGACTAATCAAATGATACCCTTAGCAAAAACTCGCATTATGTACAATCGTGTATCTATATATAATTAGATAATATAACTTTTTTTTACTAAAAGTTTTATTACTATATTTTTATAAAAATTTTGTAGAGAATCTCTTTAGAAAAAATCTGGGGTGCAACATTAATTATGGGAAGTAATGATATTACCAAAATTGCATTCTCTCGCTCACATCCTAATCACCTTCTGAAAAAAAAAATTATTCATAACATTTTTTAAAAAAATTATTTTTATTTTATTAATTCATCTCATTAGAACAATTTAAAAAAATAAAAAAATTATTCAAAAAAATCTTGTAGATAATCTTTTTTAATAAAATCACCTATAAAATTTGGAGTCCAATATTATGAGAAGTAATGCACGTTACCAAAACCGACATTCTCTCTCTCGTGTCTTAATTACCTACTAAAAAAATCAATTATAAAATCTGAAGATTTTATATTATTATTTTTTTAATTTCTCTCATCAGAACAATTTAAAAATAAAAAACTTTAGTAAAAAAAGTCTCGTAGAGAATTTTTTTTAAAGAAATCACCTAGAAAATTTGGAGTGCAATATTATAAAAAATAATAAACATTACCAAAATGGTCATTCTCTCTCATAAGAGGTTCTAAATTCTGTTTTAGTAATTCTGAATAAGGTATCTTATTTTTAAATTTTAAAGTTTAAATACTCAATTTTAAATCTATTAGCCAATCACATATTTTATAAATAATCTTTAATTCAAAGTTCTAAGAAATTAGGACTTGAGTTTTGAAGCTCCCAAAATGCTTCTCACCAAAATTTCATTTTCGCTAATATATATATGTAGATAAGAAATAATTAAAAACTACTCATAGTAACTTTGCCAAACACTCCGTTACAATTCAAAAGATATTATTTCGGCAATATTATTTTATATCTAAATGACTCAACAGTCGAGATTAATTTACAAATGTAATTTTATAAAATTTCTTTTTATTAATTATAATATTTTTTGATAATTAAAAACCCAACTTAGTGAGGGTCCCTGTAAAATTATTTCAATGTAAGCATGTATTTGGCCTAACTTTTTTAATAAGTTTTTTGGCATTTTGACTTTTTATTTTTTATTTTTGTAAAAAAATATATGTGAAAAATGTGAAAAAAAAAAAAATTAATTAAAAAGAGGCTTTTTAAAGAGGTTTTTATGTAAAAACAAAAAAATTTAAAAAAAACACAGCCAAATAGAAGCTAAACTTGGAATCAAGTATCATTCCTTAATCATTTAAATCGAATTTATACTGAACAAATAAAAAAATAGACAATATACCTTATTAATTCCTTGTTGAATGAAAAATGGGAAAGAAATTAGAAACATTTCTTTCTCAAGAGGCCAAATCTATATTACATAATAGAATGGTCTTTAATGTCACACATATTTTTTAATTTATTGGTTGAAATTGTTTCAAAAGTGTTATTAATGATTCGAAATGATCAAAGAAAAGAAGCTAAAAAATATATATATATATCTCTTTCTATGCTTATTTTGAAACATATGAAAAAAAATTAGAAATGAGCAAAAAATGATAAATCTTTTTCCTAGCATATGAAAGAATTGAAGAAAAATAAAAATATTTTTCCTTGAATGACTTAAAATCGACCAATTAATTAATTATTAAATTATTATTATTATTTTATATATTTTTTAAGTTAATAAAATTAAATAATTAAATATCTTTAGACACAAGATAATAATTACCGGTATTCTATTATAAAAAAAATGTGTTATTTCCCTATGACTTATTTTATAATTATATTGATTTTAGAGCATCTCCATGACCATTTTTAAAAATAGCTGACAAAATACAAAAAAAAATACATATTTTATTTTAACTAATCATTTGTTTTAAGTTTACACTCCTAACACTATTCTCTATTCTCAACACAAACAAACCATTCCCAACCCTAGCCGCCGCAAACGATGTGTATGCCGATGAATACACAACACAAACACTCTATTATGGACCCAAGAATCCTCAAATGCGTGTCGTCTAGCCTTAGAAGTAGAAGAAATCGACTTGCGACGACCCATTGGGGAAGTAGCCGTCTCGTGCCTGAAACCTAATCTTGGGAGAAGACGGTGTTAGCTCTTCTCCGTCGTCGTCGTCTCGATTTCTGAGAAGAACGAAGTCGGAGCGAAAGTAGCCGACCAGAGGGGAAGTAGTCTGAGGGGAAGTAGCCGATGAGAGGGGAAGTAGCAACCATTGTCTCATCTCAGATTTTGCGACCGCTTTCAAGCTCGTCAAATGTTGCGAGCAAAAACTCCAATCTCTATAATACTGAGCATTTTACAATACCCGTTGGAGGGGTTAAAATAGAGGCAAATTAGTTAAGACGACCGGCTGGAGATGGTCTTAGTCTTATGATTGTGTAGATTAGTCTTTATTTGACATATTTAAAAATTTTGATTTTTAAGAGATTTATTATTAATTTTTTAAATAAAAAAGGAAAAGTTGAATGATTTGGGATAATTATCTTAGAGTAATTTTCTTCTTTTTATTGAAATGCCTGCTTTTTTTTTTTTTGATTTTAAGTTATAATAATTGAATTAATAATATTGTTTTTTTATTTTTGAGATTAGAGTTTATTTTTAATTAAAAATATTATAATAATTTTATTCGTACAAAAAATTCTTACTCTTTGAAACTTGTATAGTTTTTTTTTTTAAAATTAAGTAAAAAAATTAATAAATTTTTTAAAGACGTTAAACCCTTTTTTTTTTTTTTTTGATAGAAACAAATATTATAAGATAAAAGATAATTTTTTTTCACTTTTTATAGATGGGCTTATAT
>JAOTRH010188629.1:1672-11713 GCA_034768845.1 Heliamphora exappendiculata
ACGAGGTCTTGAAGGACACTCAAAGTCTCCTGTACATGAAGCGCGGCCCGCAAAAGGCGCCCAGGCAGCACCCCAGCATGAACGCCAGCAACAGAGGCCACCAGTGACCTGCTGGAGACAAGGCTGCCCACTGGGGCGACATTTGTGGCTTCACTGTGGGGCCGCCTGGTGCTGCTGCAGCAGCAGAGCTGCCCAGAGCCGCACACAGGCTGTGAATCGTCTCCTGCATGCCTCTCGCGTGCAGCTCCAGGCTGTCCAGAATGGGCTCCAGTTGCTCCATGTCCACCCCTGCAAAAGCAAAGCAGTCAGGGTACAGCACTCGGCACATTCGCATGGACTTACAGATCAAGCAGATCAGTCTTCCGCAAAGACACTTTCCTTTGCGTGTGGAGTCTGAAATGCTACATGAATGCTCAAGAAAATCCAGAACACCACTGCTTGCAAACTCTCCAGATACTCTGATATGCTTCAGCACGAACAAACCCCTTGACAACTATGCGGCGCTCGAAGGTTGTCAACACACCTGAGACGTGAGAGGACGTCATTGTGGTGAGAGACTCGGCTGCATCCTGAAAGACATCCAGGGTGTCCGTATCAGACGCATAGTCCGGCAGTAGCTGCACCTCGGGACTGGCGGCGCATCTGGCTGCACAGAAATTGAGGAAGGACTTGACAGAGGCCTCAGCCTGCTGCGCCATGATGCCCTCTATGGTGGAGACCAGACCCCAAGGGCCCGCTGCTTCGCATGTGACTGTGGCCGTGACCTGCACACAGGGCCTCATAACTCACGTGCAGCAGATTGACATAAACAGCTTGTTCAGTGTCAAGGCACCAACGTAACTGAAGACTGGAAAGTACGATCGGCTAGAAAAGAGGTAGGCCAAGGACCCAATGTGTGCCCTAAAGCATTGCCGACTTTCTTTGCATGTGTCTAGGCTATGCCTTGCAGGTGTTCGCCGTGGACACTAATGCCACAGGACAGGACTGACCATCAAGCTCGCAGAATGGAGGAGAAAGTCTGCCCACCTGACAGCTGGTTCCCCCATCAATGCTCTGCACATAAAATCCTGCCTTTGTAGTGAACTTGGAGCCGCCAACAATGTCCAAAACAGGATTGCTTGTCACGATCAGCTCACCAGCTTCCCCCCACCTTCTGCACTGCGTCTCTTTGATTGTGAGCATGCTTGCCCCTGATTGCCAGCCCAGAATCAGCCATCCATTCCATGATCACACAATCATACACCCATGACTACAAAATCATATGCGCACATGCACGGCTATCAGGACAGTTCCGTGGCTGTCATACCTATGGCCTTCTTGACCACCTCTGGCACACCAGACAGCGGCACTGCAAAGCTGATGACGCGCACGTCATCCTCCCAATCGGGCACGTCCGCGACAGGGTCGCCTGCATTTTTGTGGTAGTTGCGCAGTGTCTCAGGGCTCTGAAACACTGCTTCATGAAAGCCCTGTAGACAGCATTCGCTGTGAATCAGTAAGAAGAAGAAAAGGTCAATCAATCAACGTTTGGAATGCACTTGAACAGGCCACAGAGAGTTGCAAGGGACGGCACACCTGCACAGTACAATCTGGAACTGTAACCACTACACTAATCTGCCTAACCATGCGCGTAGATGGCGTGGCTCCCTCTCCTTAAGTAATTGTCCGAAGTTACCTCTCAGGTGTGTATTCGCTTGTTGCCTCTCAGGTGTCTCCACCTCTTAGAATAGGAGACAGCCGACCACCTGCTGTCTTCGAACCGAAAATGCTCATATGTGATGTACTGCACCTTGGATTGACAACAAGATCTTTGTTATTAATCTTCCCCGAGGCTCGACTCGAGAGCTTGGCGCTCGGAGCCAGATCGGTGACGCAGCAAAAGGCTGAAATTCGTTCCCCGTGAGGCTATGAGTTGTAACGAGGAACCAAGTCACACTTTATCTTTGATATAGGCACTGCAGCATCAGTGCAGTCCTGTGGTACAGATGCAGAATTCAGAAATGATGGTCCACTTTCTGGGTGACTGACATCAGTTTCCAGAACTGGCTCTTGCGATGCAAACCCTGCTGCCAGCACGTGCAATCTCGTGTGAATATAGCGCAATGATCGAGCTGTTTCTCTGGATCTTCGTCTCGTAAAGGTACACTAGGAGCATCTGGAGGCGTTGAGGTGGGTGACAATGGGCTGGGAAAGGTCTAAGAGCCATATAGATGGCGTTGGATCATACTCTAGATCTTTGCGGAATGGCCTGTTTTCGGGCTACTTGTTCGAACCCAGGTCTCTGAAGGAGGAGGACAGGGATCGATTAGAAGGTGGAGGGGCGAAGTTCAAGCGCACTTTGAACTCATTGCAGCTCATCTGCCTGGGCATCGGTGAGTATTCGTCTACGTGCGAATTGTGTTGCTGAGCTTCAGGGCGTGACATAGCTTGTTGCCACCAAAAGTGATGGATACATATCCTCACTATACTTGTAGTGTCCCCTCTGTCGGGCCGTCACGTGTGTCATGCCCTTGATGGTTGCACAGGCAATATTGTAGGAGCCGGGATCTTTGTGACGACTGGGCGCGTCGCTCATGATCAGGCCGGGTAGGCATACAATAGAATTGGAGGGAATCCTGTGGGAGCTATTTCCATCGTGCATTTGGCAAAGGAAAGCCACGTAAAACATGCAAGCCCGGCTCAGACTTGCTTGTCCTCCGCAGGCCAGCTGTCATCATCAGCTTTGTCATAGCGGCCGTCTCAGCGCTGCTCTCGGCCCTGTGCTATGCCGAATTTGCAACGGAGGTGCCCATCACCGGCGGGGCATTCAGCTACACGACCCTCACCTTTGGGCCGCTCGTTGGATGGTGGGGAACGGCCATTCTTGCTGTACATCTCCCACAGAGACCCGCGCCCATGCGCTGCGGCGCGCACGTCTCAAAAGAGATGTGAAAGCAAAGGTGCAGCTCTGGCTGGCTGCAGGCATGAACCCCCAAGGTAGTCCGGGTGCTGTGCAGGATAGTGGGCACCAATCTCATCATACCCCACATCGTCGGCAACGCAGGCGTGCTCAGGAACTTCAGCGCGTACCTGGCGCAGCTCCTCAATGTGGACTCCAGGACGGACCTGCAGATTCACACGTCGGGCGGCCTGGACCTGGACTTCCTGGCATTCGGACTGTCTCTGGCTCTCACTCTGCTGCTCATCCTGGGAACCCAGGAGACATCCCTCTTCAACCTGGGTATGGCCACCCCACATGAATATTCTAGCACATCCAAACAAGAATTTACACGACAGTCTTTCTGGCTAGCACATCTGTCAGAGGTAGCAGTCAGCAGAGCTGCATTTGGCTGCCCGACTGTGACTGGCTGTGGCAATGGCTTGCAGTTGTGACAGTTGGACACGTGGCGGTCATCCTCTTCGTCATTGCTGCTGGGCTCACCCAGGCCCACACATCCTACATGAGGCCCTTTGCGCCGTTCGGGGTGAGGGGCATCTTCGACGGCGCCACGACGGCGTTCTTCGCCTACATTGGCGCGGACGCCCTAGCCAACACTGCAGAAGAGGCGCGCCCCTCCCTCTTTCCTCTGCTGTCCTTTTCGTCTTTTGCACACCTCAAGCACAGTGTTGGCTGCCCAAGGAGGGACAGTTCGTTGTTGCCTGATGCTAAGGGGCAGTAATGTGAGCCTCCTGGGATCATGGTTATATTTTTGTGTGGTTGCTGTACAGGTGGTTGACCCAAAGAGGGACATCCCGAGGGGACTGCTGGGATCCCTGGGCATGGTCACGGTGCTGTATGTGCTCATGAGCGCCACGATTGTTCTCATGGTGCCCTACACAGACATCAGTCGTAAGGCTGCCTTTGCAGCCGCCTTTCAGGTACTCCCTATCTGTAAGCTTCCAAGCCACTGAAGTTTGCCAGAACTGTGAGGCACCAGTGCACTTTGGCAACGCAGGTTAAGGTTCCACAAGCACCTCATCTTGCCTGCCTGGAATGCAGCAAGAGAGGGTCGCAGAATGCAGATGCGCTGGACTGATGCAAAACAAATGCTGTGTCGCTTCCACGCAGTACACAGGCATTCCCTGGGCCAAGTACGTGGTGGCGGTGGGCGCTATGGCGGGCATTGTGACGGGGCCGCTGGTGGGATTCTACGCGGGCGCGCGCATCTTCTGCATCCTCGGCCGCGACCACCTGCTGCCGCCCTTCTTTGCCAGCATGAATGCCAGATTCGGCACGCCTGCCGTGGCCACTGCCATCCAGGGGATTGCAGTGTGTAAGTTGCAAATGCTCATGCAAGTCCATCAGCAATTTTCCAAGATCTTGATCCGGTTGTCATTGTGTTTTTGGTGTGTTCAGCTCACAGTGCTTTTCTTTTATGCACCTGAGGCATGAGCAGAGAAGCTGGTAAAGAGGGATAGAACATGAGGCGGAGTAGAATAACAATTAAGACAATATCTGGATGATGCATGCAGCGCTGATAACGCTGTTCACGCCCTTCAACTACCTGTCGGACATGACGTCCATCTCCAGCCTTTTCAGCTTCTTCCTGGTTGCGCTCGCGCTGCTGTGGCGCCGCTACTACTGCCTCGGCGGCCGCGAGGCTGGCAGCAGCCCCTGGCCGCCCGCGCTCCACCTGCTCTGGCTCTTGGGCAGCGGCATAGGTGCGAGCATTCTCCCACTTGCATGCTCCGCCATGTCTCCTTGGCAGGCATACTTTCCACACCTTTTTTGTGAAGCAACTGGCCCTCTCTGGATGTTGAGGGCTCTTCCATAGCGAGCGCTGGGGTGCATCAACGAAGGGAGGTTGCTTGGTTTTGGGGAACAGGGCTGAGCGTTTGGTATCAGAAGATAGGTCACTGGGGCGGCCTGGCCGTGTTCGGGGTCTCAGCCGCAGCGGCCACAGCGTGCCTGCAGGCATTTGTCCGCCAGACGCACAAGCCGGCCCCGGGCTCCTTCGCTGTCCCCTTCATGCCCTGGTGCGCTGCATGCCCTGCGCCTTTCACCCCCGCGGCTCTCGGCCACTCCGCATGCATGGCCCTTGGAGTAGACATGTGCAGGCGGCATCTGTCAGAGAGCAATGTGCAGCACCCTTGTCAAGCGCTGTGTGGAGATTGACTCCTGATGCAAGGGGAGGGTGTCCTGGGCAGGGTGCCAGCTGCGTCGGTGGTGCTCAACACCTTCTTGCTAGGGTCTGTGAGCGCCGCGGCTTGGGCACGCTTCACTGTGTGGGTGGCCGCCACGCTGGTCGTTTTCCTCTTGTATGGCCTGCCGGCGTCCTACGCCCACCACACCTCCAGGTTCACCCATGCCTCCAGGGTGGTGTGCACATGAGCATGATACGACACATCTGACTTGTGCGCGCTGCAAGTCCTTCCTTGGGCAGTGCTGCCTGCATCTTGAGAGATCCCATCGTGGCCCACCGCGATGTCATGTCACTGCCATGGTGGCAGGATATGAGCACATGCTTTGCCATTACAGAGCATGTAAGGCTGGGGGTCAAAAGGGTCATGAAGACTTGATCTGAATGCTGCAACATGTTGACTTGTAATGAACGGGTGCAATGGGCCTCTGCAGGCTGCCCGTGGACGGCGACCGGGAGGACAACGGTGCTGGAGGCGCTGTGCGGGAGCCCGGCAGCGGGCAGGCGGGCAACTCCAGCCTGAGTGAACCACTCGTGAAGCAATCAGAACCACAGTCAGTGAGGGAGTGATGCTGCGTCCTTGCAGCCCTTCACTGGAGCCTTGAAGATGCAGGCAAAGTGAAGCGTTCTTCAAAGATGGTCAAGAGTGTTGAATGTGAGTGCGTTTTGAAATTGATGAAATTTCCTGCAATTGTTCTGTTGAGATCTATGACACCAATGCCGCATAGCGGCTATCCCTGGGAGGCACCCGGGTCCATGATGTGCTCATAAAGCGCTGAGGTCGCATTTTGAAATGTCATCCGGGAGGTAATGCTCTGGGGCTTAGTCCCTTATTCTCTTTGCTCTTGAGAGGACCACAACTTTTAGGTTCTTAGCAGCCGGCCAGCCAGCCCGCCTCTGAGAGCGCACCAACTTCTAGCAAGCAGGTACCCACACTAATATAAGTCGGAAAAATTAAGAGTTTCTGTGAAAATGGGTCGATGACTAGTGGGTTATCTAAATTTACAGGGCCTTTGAGAATTTTGAAGGCAATGCCACACGTCATTTGTACTTTATGGCAGACCCCTTTAGTGGAAGAAGCACTTTTGCGCTTTTGGCAGGGCTGACGTGGTCGATGTGGTTCGCCTGTTCTTGGGCAGCGACAGCCCAAATGAACGCTGCCCACTACTTGCGCGAGTTGCACAAGCGGGCAGATGCAAAGCCCGTGTCTTGTGCATCGTTCCTTGATATTCCAAGGTTGCAACTTCACAGGACTGCACTTTGTTGTTCACAGGCTTTGCAGGCGCACCGGCACCTCCGCCGGCTGCCCCTCATCCCGGACACTTACGCAGCAAAGCTGGCTTGCGAGGAAAAGATCGCACTCTTGCATTCATGCAACAGGCATGAGTCATGGAGATCAGGGAGCTTACGCACGGCAGGACGACGCCTGGATCTATGCCGGACTGCTACTTGTAGCAGGCGGCCTTCTACCGTCGTTGGTAGAATGTGCATTCATCGGCAAGGTAGCACTAATCAGGGATCACCATCGTCTACAATGGCCCTCCCACAAAGTTGTTCTGCCAAGATACTGCGGAGCTGTTCTGCCTGGACCTTCATGACCTATGTTATCACGTCAGAGATTTCTGCTTTGTGCGGATGCAGTTGCATGAATGCGATCCATTGACAAGATTCATTATCGTCTTGGCCACGGACATTCTGTTTGCTGTTACTTCATACGCCTTTTTGAAGGTCAGCGAAAAGTTTGGGTCACAACGGTTGCAGGGCAGACCTGTACTTCCCTATCCAGGTACGCTCCAGACAAAAAGGATATAAGAATGATGGCGGTGTCATAAGCAGGCTGCAATGCTGCTAAATCTTGATGCACTTTTGCTTGTCTGCCAGGTGCTTGGATGACCCTGTCAGGTCAACGTGTGATGCCGAAGGGATTTAGAACATACGTCCTGGTGTGCAGCACTCCTTTTTATGGCAATCCTTTGTGCAGCACTTTTATGATCCTTTTAAGATGCTGGATCCTGCACTTGGCATACTGCATGATGCTGCTGGCAATGGGCATTGCAACCGCATGTTATGAGATGATCATAACATGATCGTGGAAACATTTCTTGCAGGCTCTACCCTCGCTTGTTGGTGTGGTGATGCCCATTGCTCTGAGTCTCTTCGCTTTCCTTAAGGGCGACGCAGAGCTTGTCACCCCGACCTGCCTCGTCCCATACCTCACCACAGTTTTTGTGCAGATTTGGATGGAAAGTGCATTCTCTAAAAGCGGTATGCCCTGTCATACAACTGTGGCTTCAGTTGAATTCTGAAGGGATGCCAACCAAGCACAGGCATCATGGGTAACCTCTGTGACACTGAGATGTAGCACGTCAATACACATTGCACATGCCTTCAGTACCCATCCAGCTTGGTCCTGAATGCTCTGCCGCTCAGCAATGCAAGAAGGCACACGTGTTGCCAGTCTGCACAGCTTGGCATCCGAGCTGGTCATGAGTCCCGCAGGTTCCTTCATGTGGCCGATGGTGCCTGTGGTGCACATGATATACCGGTTGTGGCAGCTGGGGCGAGGCACCATCCTCACAGCACTTTTGAGGGGCCCGCAGCATCTCCTGATTGCACAGGTCTGGCCTCCATGATAGGACCAGTACGAGTCTTTCGTGTGACAGCTTGCCAGGGAGCAGTTCATTCTCACCTGAGAATGGCACTTGTCTGATGCTCATGGGTGTCTGACATTGCCTGTCTGGTCGTAACTGCCTTCCTTTATCTCTTTGCGTGGATGGGTTGACTTTTGTGCAAAGGAATGAGAGCAGGATGTGTTCTTCATGGCAGGTTGCGCTAGCCATTGTATGGGTATTCAACTTTGGGGTTGTCATGGCATGGATGCCATGGTTGTACAGATGGGATTTGCAACCAAAGCGTGGGTAAGGTAGCACGCAGCTTTGTTGGCAGAAGTGGCGGCACACTGAACGTGCAACACGGAGCCTCACAATTGCAGAACAGGATGAGATAATAATTTGATCGCAAGTGCCATTGTGGTTGCCTCTGTTGAAGTATACACACTGGTCTGGTTGGTATGTGACACATTCAGCTTTGTGCTGCTTGATTGCAGCACCCCTAGGCTGCCAACCAGTGGACGAAGCTCTTTTCAGTGAAAAGACCCTTGGCCTCAGCCAGCATATCACCACAAAAATGGTGTGCTGAAGGAAAATTGAGAGGTTGCCCACTGCATCCCATTAGGGTCAGAAAGACATCATTTGAGTGCAAAAATCCTTGTGCGGCTGTAGGTTGATAATGATCTTATGGTCGATTTGAGCTGAGCAGCATTGCCAAGATGTTCTTGAGTGCTTTTACATGACAAAGAAGCCCCAAAGAATACATTATAATGAATATAATAATTAAACTCCTTTATTAAGGAGAGTCCAGTCTCGCAAGCATTTACAAAGCGAGGTGCAATGAAGTTGCAGATCTATCTGCAACTCACTCGCCTGTAATCAGTCTCAGTCACCGTGCCCATCTCATGCACACTACCACATCAAATCGGTATATGTGGACCTGGTCAAATCGGATTAATCAATATTGACGTGCAAAAGAGAAGCCAAACATCTCAAATTGAGCTGCCGAAACACATTGGATCATACATTGTCCACTGTCTGGGTCTGAAGAGCAAACATGCACATGCGCTTCAGCTTACACATGCTCTTCAAGGGCAGCAAAGTCACTTCATCAGGACCCTTTAAATAGCAACCTCCATTGTCAAAATAGGCTATGAGCAATCAAGAGCCCCCATTAGTGCAATGGCACATGGGATCACAGAGCTCAGCATATTATAAACTCACATTCCATTGCCATGGATTGGTGTGAAAAAGGGCTCGATAGTTTATCAAAACTTTGACTACCCAGGTGCCATGCACACTGGAGCATGTAATGTACACCCTGCAATGGGTAGCCTGCAACCACTCGCACACCGCCAACAACATCAGTGTTTGATGTTACATTCTGCATGATGTCAGAAGCAGGCACGACCATCATCTGTAAGCATCAGCTTGGACCGATGCCGCATCAACAAGCTTAGCAGCCTTCTGACTGTCAGTCAGAGCCTGTCCTATGCTGCTGCCATCCTGCTGCACCGGCAGCTGCAGGCCACAGCAGAGGTCATCGTCCGGCTGCACTATCAACACCCTTGTTTGGGATTCCCGTTTTGGCTGCGGCGGTGCTGGCGGAGCCACCTCCTGCCTCTGTATCACCTCCACATCTGCTTCTGCTGCATCACATGTGATTGGCATGTCAGTTAGCAAGGAAGAGGAGACAAAATGCATGCATGCATTCTGACATCTTCCCAGTCAATATGCTTGCAAAGATCATCACAAAACTGCAGCATTCAGACGCAGGTAGTCATCTGACGGGCAGCACAGCAGACAGATGACCTCAAGATGCCAAGCTCGGCATGGCATGCTAATGCACGCACCGCGCGCTCTTGCAATTCTTGCTCTTCTTTCTCTGCAACCCAATAAGAGCACACGCAAGAATCCTGCAAGTCAGGATCACATTTAGTCCCAACAAACACAGAGAGATGACACACAAGACTGCACGATGTACAAGCAACCTAGACCAGGCATGAAACACCTGATAAAGCCTGCATACATGCTAAAAATCGCCAGAGCAGGCTACTGCAGGGGGAACAGACACACCAAGGGTGATAGCCAGGACTACAGTAGCCAGTGTGAAGCCAACAAGGTGTGGCAGTGAAGGTCCTGGCCCATAGACTTGCTGATAGGTCTGAGGCGAAGGAGCAGTGGCTGATATAATGTTGCTTGAAGTCTGAGGCGACGGACTGTTGCCAGCCATGCAACAGTCCGTCAGCAACAGTGACCTTGAGTTCTTCAGACCTGCAGCAACACAGGAAGGCACCTCGTCTACGTGGAAG
>JAOTRH010188650.1:0-11712 GCA_034768845.1 Heliamphora exappendiculata
ATTTTTACTTAATCAAAGATGTATCTTTTATGAGCAAAACATTACAAAATTTTAACATAAACCTCAAACAGAAATCATTGAAAAGATCCATTTTTGTCATTTAGTTGTTTAATTATTTTAGAAAATTTTATTTGGTTCTCCAAATTGTAACTTCTTCGCAAGATATTTTAAGTTTTAAGAACTATGGATGAAACTTGCAGTTCTTTGATTTTTTGTTTTTTGTTTTTTGTTTTTTTCATTTTGCTTTTTGATACATGTTTCTTTGATTTTCTCAATATTTTTGTGAATATCTGCAATTAATGCAAAAAATTTATGTTTAATATATTTGTGAATACCTGCAGGTATTCTCTAAACCTTTTTTTGTGTTCAACATGAGTTCAAAATCTCAGATGATTTTAAGGTTTGCAAAGAAAGGGTAATGAGGTAATTTTATGGCTTTATTTTCTTTTATTCATCTGCATCTCATTATCTCAAACCACGATTAATTTGTTGATTTTACATTTGATTGTTAATTTGGTCATTGAATTTTGTAGAGCAATTAAGGGCATCTGCTTGCTGTTTACACATTTTTTTTGCATACTACCATTTGATTTCTCTGTTACCATCATCAATTACCATTTGATTATTATTGATTTTTTTTTTAATTTTCCCTCTCTTGTTCTTTTTTCTTTCTTATGTTTTTTTTGTTCATCATCATTATTTTTATTTCTTAACAGTTTTTATTTTTTATTGAGTTGATTTAGTTTTTGTCATTTAGTTGTCATCTAGTTGTTTAATTATTTTAGGAAATTTTATTTGGTTCTCCAAATTGTAACTTCATCACCAGATGTTTTAAGCCGTAAGAACTATGGATTGAACTTGCAGTTCTTTGATTTTTTTTTTTTTTCATTTTTCTTTTTGATACATGTTTATATGGATACATGTTTTGAGTTTTTTGATACATGTTTCTTTGATTTTTGTACAACTCTCGATCTAGGGATGAACTAAGACGAATCGAGTGAGAGCGTCGCTGAGGTATTTTGTGAATACCTTCAGGACCTACAGGTATTTTTTCAATATTTTTGTGAATATTTGCAATTAATGCAAAAGTTTTATGTTCAATATATTTGTGAATACCTGCAGGCATTCTCTTAACCATTTTTTATGTTCAATATGAGTTTAAAATCTCAGATGATTTTAGGGTTCGCAAAAAAAGGGTAAGGAGGTAATTTTATGGCTTCATTTCCTTTTATCCATCTGCATCTTATTATCCCGAACCACGATTAATTTGTTGATTTTGCTTTTAATTGTTAATTTGGTCATTGAATTTTGTAGAGCGATTAAGGGCATCTGTTTGCTGTTTACACTTTTTTTTTTTTTGCATACTATCATTTGATTTCTCTGTTACCATCATCAATTACCATTTGATTATAATTGATTTTTTTTTATTTTCTCTCCCCTATTCTTTTTCCTTTCTTATGTTTTTTTTCTTCATCATCATTATTTTTATTTCTTAACAGTTTTAATTTTTTATTTTTAATTGGGTTGATTTAGTTTGGTAAACAGGAAACAGATTATGGTTCAAAATTGATGCTCTATTTTGTTTGGAGAAGCCTACTGCCCTGATAAATGCAAGTAAATATCTGAATATGTGGTCCAAAATCTGATATGTTTTGAATCAATTGTGTGTGGAGAAGTCTTAATCCCACGTTGGCTTTCCTATGATGTGATGTTATTCGAATAAATTTGTTGTATATGTTGCTTATCCCTAAAATGGTGAACCTGTTTGGCATTGTCTGATTCTCATATGATTCCTCTATGACCCATGTCTTGGTGAAGCGGATTTTAGCTTGCTTCATGGTTTTACCTTCTTTCAGTGATGCTATTAGTTAACTTGGCTCATGAATTTTGTGGTTGTGTTAGTTATCATCTTTTTTCAATTTACTTGGATTTTTTTTTTAATTTAACAATGTTCCAAATTTTAAGGAGAAAAAAATTATATTCTGGTAGAAGACGTGAAATTTTGTGATTGTATTAGTTATCATCTCTGTGATTAAGATGCAGGACAACTGAAACCTTCTAACTATATGTCTTCAAAACATATCTTTCAGTTTACATTTACATTTACTTTAGATTTAATATTGTGCATTTTGTTGGATATTATGGTGTTCTATTCAAATGTATGAAGCTAATTTTTTTATCTTCTTATGCTTTTCTTGAAATAATGAAGGTTAGTTAATAATGTATTGGGAGACAAACCAACGCCAAAATAAAATATATACATGTTCGGTGATTCAGAAAATACATCTTTATTAACTTTTAACAATTACAATAATCTGAAATTATAGAAAAATAAAATCACAGAAATAACAGGAATAGAATTTGCAAATCGAGTCCTGCAAACGCAGTTTTCTTAAGAATGATTCACTGCCTACCGAGGGTGTTGTAGGTTTTTCACCGGCGTCACTCTCTCAGGATAAAACGGCTACACGATCGTTGGAACACCACCAAGGATCGGCTACGAACGTACTCCGTCTGTCTTTCTCTCTCTTACAGCTTGCAATATACTCTGAGTTGTATCTCTCCTTTTCTGTCTCTTCTTACCTATGCTTCTTTCCTTTTCTTTTCCCTGAATACTGAAAGATGACAGCATATATATAGGCCTTTCATCATGGAGGGGGTTACAGGAAAATCAATAGCCATGAGTGATATTGATTTTCAGGATTCAATTGCCAATTGAATGGCCAATTCAATTACAATTTAATTCTACTATTGAATTCTAAAATTCAATAACCAATGAATTCACAGATTCTAACATAATGCTCTTCTTCAAAATTTGAAATCATCTTCTCACCCAATTGTTGTGGGTAAGATTTAGAACACAACACTGTTTTTTACTATCTATTAGGCCGCTTGACGTTTGAACTGTATTTGGATGGCTGATTGTTCTAATTCATGCTTGAAGTTTGCTGTGAAGTAGTGCTATTTTCACCTTCTAAGAACTGTTGAACAGAAGAGAGAACTGAATTGGATAAAACGTAAGACTTTTTTCTCTTTTAATTATATTAGAAAGGTAAAACTTAAAAAAGTTAAATTATTTTAGTTAATTTTTTTTTTGAAACTTTTATTCGAATTGAAACTTAAAAAAACTGTTCAAGGTGTATAGAGTGATTTTTGGAATGTGAGTTATTCTTGAAAGTATTATGGAATGTGAGTGAAAAATATTCTTTTGACTGCTAATTATTTAGTCATTTGATTTTATGAATTAGTTAATATTATTTGTTTATATTCAATGGAACAATGTCTCTTGTAGTGTGTTCATGATTTTTTATTTAGCCAGTTGACATTTTACATGCAGCAATACTTTATAGTTTGATGAGGATTGGTTGATCTTTTATGGTTTATTATTTTCAAAGGCTACAAAAGAGATCTTATTCACACTAAGTAGTTCAAAAAAAATAGTACTTTACTCTACAATAGTTCATATCATAACTTAGTTCACATGAAAACTGATTTGGTGTATTGATCCGGGGCAATTGGATTATCCATAAATTTTTGGTGGGGCATTAGATTTGTAATAGAAGTTGCATTAGATTTGTAATTCCGATTCAATTTGATTTGAGTGGCATATGTTTGAAGACATGCATGTGCGTTGTACCTATTCTAATAT
Organism: Heliamphora exappendiculata; assembly: GCA_034768845.1. Classification (NCBI taxonomy): domain Eukaryota; kingdom Viridiplantae; phylum Streptophyta; class Magnoliopsida; order Ericales; family Sarraceniaceae; genus Heliamphora; species Heliamphora exappendiculata. The sequence goes on from JAOTRH010188650.1 coordinate 3,650, forward strand.
TTTTTTTAATAGTGATTCAATTTCAATATTGAAATCAGCCACACTTGATGGGTTTTGGTGTGCAAATTTTGGTTTTCTTACTATGACAACTGTAAGAAAAGCTCCAACAAAGGTACGTGTATGATTTACTAATAAAGCCTCATATGCTAACAGTTTTTAGGGCTAATAATGCTGCAAATTTTGTTGTTGTTAGGAGATAAATCAATGCTAAAATAAATACATGCTCGGAGATCTAAAAAATATATCTTTATTAAACTTTCAACAATTTACAATAATATAAAATTACAGAAAATGAAATAACATGAATAACATAAATGAAATTTGCAAATCGAGTCCTGCAATCGCAGTTTTTTTAAGAATGATTCGCCGCCTACCGAGGGTATTGTAGGTATTCCACCGGCGTCACTCTCCCAGGATAAAACAGTTCCACCATCTTCGAAACACCACCAAAGATCGGCTACGAACGTTATTCGTCTGTCTTTTTCTCTCTTGCAGCTTGCTTCGTAATCTGATAACTGTATCTCTTCTTTCTCACCTTCTGTCTCTCGGATATCTGTATATCTCAATCTCGTTTTGTTCTCTTTTCTTCCAGAGGGAGATGACCCTTATATAGCCCCTTCAAAGAGGAGAAGGGTTACAGAAAATTCAATTGCCACAGAGAATTCAATTGCCACTTATGGCTATTGAATTCCAGGCTGACCCTCAGAGCTTCTGGCTCTGTCTCTTCCTCTTCTCTGAGTGAAGAATGTAACTAGCCCTTTCATTATGGAGGATTTTTTCTTGAAAATCAATAGCCACTCATGGCTGTTGGTTTTCAGATTTCAATTGCAATTGAATGGCCAATTCAATTGTAATTGATCCAGCTATTGAAATCTAGATTTCAATAGCCAATGAAATTCACAGATTCCAACAAATTTTACATTATTGATTGGTTTAATTAGACTTTTTTCTTTTTTTTTTTTTTTCCAGGTGTAGCTGGTTTAAAAGATCAAAAGAGTATCGACATAGCCATCTAAAGGTATGTGGTTCTTGTCACCAGAATAGAAACTTGCAAGTTGCTATGAGGTCCTGCCTTTTATAAATGTTAGGGCCATGTCGAACTTTAAACGGTGGTATTTACTTTCATGGAGATGAAAAAAATCTTTTGCAGTCTACCTTAATTAGATCACTCTCCTTTTTATTCTATGTACATCGTTTACTTTCTTTGATCTGCGTACAAAAATTGCGAGGTTCAAACTAAAAGTATATTAATTGCATTTTGTTAGAATTTACCCCGATGGCCTTTTTTATATTTGCATGAACAATGCCTATTAGTTAACTTATGTTACACATGTAGTTGAATGGTGGAAGAAGTATTGTCTTTTAGGATGAAAAATAAATTTCAATTAGGCATGCCTTGCAAATTTTTTCTTTTTGTAGAGGAGGTTGGTGAACTTAATAAAACCAATATTAGTTCTCAATACATGTTCTAATTTTGTTGTTAAGTTCCAACCATGCCACTACATTCGTACAAAGGACAAAGCCGCTATATATTTAATATGGAGAGTGATTTATTCCACATGAAGCATTCTAATTTTTTTTTATTTGCTATGATACATAGTTATCAACTTTTAAGTGATATTCAATGCTTTGAGGTGTGCTAAATTGGTTTAATTATTGGATAACCCAAGTTTGGTGAAATTAGTAGTTTCTTATGATTAAAATTTTAATGATAGTTTAGATTAATGATTCAATAGTGTTACGGGTTTGGCTTAAGTATTCATGGATTAATGAAAACTAAAATATAAATTCAGTATTTTTTTTAATCTACCAATTCTTTTTGGATCACGCTCCATGTTCTCCATGTTTTTTGAATTAATGGTTGCTTTCTTTTTCTTTGCCTTTTTAAATGCTATTTTGAGTATATTGTTGCTGGAGTATAATTAGGCTTTGTATTTAATTTTACATTGTAGGTGTTATCTTATCAACAACTAAATTTGTGACTTACATTAGCCGTGCAACTTAGTTGATTACCTCTTCATACGATAAATGTGATATCCCTTGAGCTTTGTATAGGAAAAAAATATTGTTTAAATTTTAGATGCTTTTTCTAAAAGACATACCATCAAATCCGTAGACCCAAGCTAAATGACGTATTTTTTTGAAAAAATCGTTCCTTATATGTATTTCATATGTTACTACAACTTATTTTCCGAACAATTTATTATTAAATCATTGAAATGTGTAGTATTATTTTTGAGATTAATATTGTGTGGAGATTGTCCTCCTTAAATGATATTGTGCGTTTTTTTACTTTTAGTTAGTAGCTTAATTTGCTTGGTATAGTCATTTCTGCTATGATAATATTGTGTGGATATTGTCCTCCTTAAATGAAGTTACACGCTGATTGGTTTTATTATTTGTTATTTTGTAAACGGTTAAACCGTTGGATTATCCAAAAAACAGGAAGAATTTTGTCAATTTTAAAAAAAAATTTAACACTTGAAATATTTTTTAAAAAATCATTACAAGTCTAAGTCTTCATTTTCCTATCAATTTTTTTCTATTGTTCTTTTTGTTATTTTAGGAAAATTATTAAAATACATGAGTAATTTAAAAAAAATTTGGGAAAAGTGCTTTTAGGCACGGGTTAATCCCTAGTATATATATATATGATGTGAATTGCTTGGTTAATGTCGCCAAATGACCAAGCACAACCGCTCGGTTAGATTTGGTTAACCATTCATAACATGACTGCCTAAAAAGATGCTACGATCTCCTCTTTATGATTAGGGCCAAATCTCAAGATTAGCAGGTCAAGTGCTATTCGAGATTTAGGGAATATCCACGGTGAGATATATAGGATTTGGTTTGATATCCTCTTGAATGGAATCACTTTGCACCCCTATATAAGGGCTTTGTTGCTTCAATATCAAGATAATAGAAATAATTGCGATATTACGGCCTTTTGATTAAGATTAAGAGCTAACTTAGGCATCATAGGGTAATTAGTAGGTACCCTACTGGTGTCAATATTGTTTAAACCTTTCAGGTTGCAGTACGATGAATGAAGAGCAGGACGACTAGCCGAATGAGTAGCGCATTACAACTAACATCCATTCGAGCTCATCTCATAAAGAGGAGGTATTACATTGGTATCGTCTCTCGGAAACTTATACATTTTCTCCTCTTATTGGTAGAAACAAGGGCCATGACATCGAAAAACAACCGCTAAAGCCCATCGCCTATCGAAGAGAAATTTAAAAGTATACTAATTTAAGATAATGCTAATTTTTTTATTAAAAAAAAAACATATAAAAAGCTAGAGCAAATACATTACCACTAAAAGAGGGCTTAAATCTCATTTAGTATATTTTTTTAGTGAATGTCTAATGCTTATATTTGGACATTACGGGTCCGTTTGTTTTAATGAAAAATATTTTTTTAAAAATATTTTCACATTATCGGGTGTTTAGTACGATGAAAATTAAAAATTAACGAAAAATATTTTTTAAATTAATGAAAAATAAGTTGATTTTGATAAAAAAATATATTTTTCATTTTCTTTAGGTTAGAAGGTTGGGAGACGGGAGTCTAAGGGGTCTGAGGTCTCAAGATTTCAGGGGTCTAGGATATCGGGGGTTTGGAATCCCAAGTGTCTAGGGGTTCGTGGGTCTAAAGGTCACGGTGGTCCCGAGGTCCCGTGGGTCTGGGTGATGTCTCGGGGTAACGGGGATCCAGGGTTTTCGGGCATTCGGGGCCCAAAGGATTCGACGGCTCGGGGTCTCGAGATCCTGGGATCTTGAAGATCTAGAGTCTTAGGAGTCTAGGCGTCTAAGGGTTCGGAGGACTGAGGTTTTGCGGTTCTGAGGGTCTGGTGTCCTAGAGGTACTAGAGTTTGAGGGACTCGAGGTTTGAGGTCTCGAGGGTCTAAGAGTTCAGGGTTCAGGGGTCCAGGGGTCCTGAGGGTTTAGAATCCCAAATCTTGTGGGTCCAAGGTCTTAGGGCTCTATGGGTTCGAAGTCCCAGAGGGTTCGAGGGTTCTAGGTCCCTGTGATTCGAGATCTCGAGGGTCTTGGGTGTCCAGAGTTTCGAGGGTTCTAGGAATCCAAGAGTCCAAGAACCCAGGGTCCGAGGTTCTTGGGGTCCCAAGGTCCAGGGTCTCAGGATTCCCGGGATCTGAGGTTTTGAAATTTTGTTTTTTATATTTTGTTTTACTTAATAGAATGGTGGCAGTAAAATTCTTCAATTATTAAATTATAATAATTATGAGTTATAAATATTAATAATTTTCTATAAAAATCAAATAACATAAAATATTTTTTGAAAAATATTTCATATTACAATAGAACACAGAAAAACAAGTTATTTTTTAGAAAATATTTTCTATAAAAAACATTTTCTGTTAAAAAATATTTTCAATCCAAACAACGAGGCTTACATAATGTGTTGTTTTATGTGTAATACTTATATTATATTATAAACTTATTATTTATATTTTTCTCATATATTTCATTTAATATTTAATAATATAAATAGTAACACACCAGTAGGGATAGCAATTCCCTCACCTTGCCCCGCTCCTGCAACTCTCTGTTACACTATTTACAAGTTTTTTTTATTCCCAATAATATGTAGAGAGGGAACACTATTTGCTTTTTTTTTGTCATTTTTTTAATTACATAAAATAAATATATGTTTATATATAAATGTATAAATAAAATATATTTTTAAAATAAAAAACAAACATGAAAATGTATATTTATTTATTTTTTATATTTTTAATATTAATCATTCATTAATTATTATTTTTAACTTATTATATTATCTTTTAGTTTTATTAATATTACTTTTTAAAAATTTATAAAACGATACTCGATGTATTCTTGCTCTCTTCTTGTCCTTGTTTTTTCTCCAAATTTCTCTCTCCTTTATCACTTCAATAAAATTATGAACAAAAATGGGGCATTACACTCTTGTTTCGACTCATTACCAATTTCACACAAAATATGTATTTATTTCGTGTTTCAAAATAAGTAATCTATCCAATATTGTGCGTAATAAATTTTATAATAAAAATAAAATAATTTATATTTATTAAATAATTAAAATATAAAAAATAATTTATATAATATAAATTACGACCATGAATACCTAATAAATTACGACCATTAAAATAAGTGGTATCCCAAACATGGTCTAAGTGGTATCTTTTGTGGGCAAATTATTAGGTGTTCATGGTATATTACATGTGCAATGTTACTTGACATTTTTATATTTTAATGGTCGTAATTTTTTGCAAAAAAGTCAGTTTTAATTTGTCCTGTTTGATTTTTTAAAAAAATTATTTATTATTTATCTTTTAATCCAAAAAAAAAAATCAATACATATTTCAAACACTTTAAATTCTTTTAAAAACAAAATTATTATAATATTTTTACTTATAAAAATTAACTCTATTCACAAAAATAAAAAAATCGTGCTATTCTCAAACACTACAATTTAAAAACTAAAATTTAAAAACTAAAAGTAAGATATTTTAGACATTTGTATGAAAAACAAAAAATTAAAAAAACTACTACCAAAAACTATTTCAAAGAGGTTAAATTTTTTTTTATTTTTATTAAAAAAATTAGACTTCCTAAAACTTAAATTTTTAGACATTTCAACTGGACACTAGTGTTAACTAAAATAACAAAATAATCTCATTCAAAAGGAATTTCTCTTCGAATATCAAGCGATTGCGTGAGAATTTTATGTTTTGTTTCATAATTTCGCTAGAAAAAATCACAAACAATGAAATCAAAACAATAAATTTTCAAAGCAATGAAAAGATATGCACTTTGCTAAATTGTGTGTTCGTCTTTAATAATTACAAGTTTACATATTTATAAAGAGCTACATAAATAACTATTTTTAACTTTTAATAACTTTTCACAATTACACTAAACATGAATTAATCTTACGACGCCAAGTGTCCATGTAAATTGTAATTTTTTTTAACCGTTACTTTTTTATTTGGCTGTCATTTGTCATCCTCAAGAATAATTTATATAGGCATTTTAGATGTATATATTATTTGTTATTAAATTTTTATAAAATATAGTAGGCTATTTAGACAGAAAATAATATTATCGATAAAAAATTTATAAATTATGGTGTAAACAAATGTCCAAAACTCTTTAAGAATGAGAACTATTGAGTTGTTGAAGAGTTATAATATCACACCAGTGTTGAATCTTTAATAGTCACAAATAACTAAAATTTTACTTGTCATTTTTTTTAAAAATCAATTATTTTATTATTATTAATTTTTTTATAAAAAAATAGAAAATTAAAATTTGAATCCATCGGATCAAACCATGCTCAAAACGGAGTTTATATGAGCAATTACATACGAAATAATGTAATTTGAAATTTTTAATACACCCAAACATGCCTTTAATAACCCAACAAGCAATGAGCCAATTGGCTTTGAATTTCTCTAGTCAAGGTCTTTTTTTTTTAAGTTTCTCATGGAATTTTTAAATTCTACCATCGATTTTTTTTTTTAAATCTTCCATTGAATTTTTGAATTCTACCCTCAAATTTTTTGTTTTTTTGTTTTTTATACTTCCTTAAAAACTTTCTTAGGCAATTCTTTGTAATCGCCGCAAGCCTTTTTCCATGTCGACAAAGTATGTTTTTTTGTTTTTATATATATATATATATATATATATGTATATATATATATAAAACTTATCCTGAGCACCAATTTCGATAGGCAAGGTTCAACGGACTAATCTTGGCGAGATCATTTTTTAGCATTTCTATATTTTATTTTTAGCACACAGGGCCCAATATCTACTTGATTGTTAAACCTAGTTTAGATTTAGATATAACTGATTTCCACAACAGGAAATCGTGAACTGAAAAATTCATCATCTACCTCGATCAAAGGATTGACTAGATTTTTTTTATTTTTTTTATTTTTTATAATTTTACTTGAGAACAAGTTGGAATAAATCCAACTTCGACAGGAACTTTTTTCATAAAATGAAAATTTTATTAATTTTAATAGAAAAATATTTACAAACAATAAGATCTATTTTTATAAACTGAAACAAAAAATTACAAAAAAATAAAAAAATAAAAAAAATAGACAGTTTGTCAAGTTGTGTATTCGTCTCTAATAATGATAAGTTTACATATTTATAAAGAACTCTATAAATAATTATTCGTAGATTTTAATAACTTTCCACAACTATATTAAATATAAATTAATTTTACAAGATTAAGTATTTTATATAGATTGTAATTTCTTTTAATCACTACTTTTCGATTTAGTTGTCGCTTGTTATTTTTAAAAATAATTTATATAGATATTTTAGATGTATATATTATTTTTTTATCAAATTTTTATAAAATATAATAAATTATTAAGACAAAAAAATAATATTTTCAAAAGAAAATTTATACATTATAGTGTAAACAACTAGTTATACAAATGTGAACACACATTCTGAGCTCGTATTTTTCTTCCCGTTTTCTGCATTTTGTCCGAGTCAAAGATGCCCTTTTAGTTGTAGATATTATTAATTTGTGGCCAAGTAGCCGTTTCACTATGAAGTCAACTTTACACACTGCTCCGAAATCACACAATCCCAATCCAATCCTGCTAGAAAGTAGAAACCCAATTGCGTCGACGGTGACTCGACACCTCGTATGCATATTCGTCCCGAGTTCCTGAATATTCCCCCAATTTCTATGTCAAATAATCCATACATTACACTTACACGCAACAAATATATATATATATGCACATGTGTGTGTGTGTGAATGATTTGAGGAAGAAAAGAGATTAGTGACCAAGTCATGGGTTTCCCAGGGTTTTCTCGGGGTTTGCCTCTTGCTCTTCTGGGTTTGCTTCTGAATGCAGTAGCTTTCTGTAATGGAGGAACCACCAGTTCTTTTGTGAGGAATGTTGAGAAAGCTGTTGATATGCCTCTAGACAGCGATGTCTTCCGTGCGCCTCCTGGCTATAATGCGCCTCAACAGGTCTGTATATTTCTCTCTTCTATCTCTACTTGCTTTGTTGGGGGGGG
>JAOTRH010188661.1:0-11711 GCA_034768845.1 Heliamphora exappendiculata
CATCGATAACTTGTTGCCCAAGTCATTGCCAGAAGTGGCGACCGCCATGTTCATTGTGGCGACCGCCAACTTACATTGCGGCGGCTGCTAACTCCAAATAGCCTGACATGCCTCAGAATGTGGCAGCATCCCATTGGTTGAAGAACTCTATAAATACCGTACCTCTAGTACGTTTTCAAGGATAGAATTTAATAGAGAGATTTAGTGAGAAAAGCTCTGCCGAGTTGCTGAGCAATTTCGAGCCCCGACGCCGCAGCCCTGTCGAAATACCAAAATCTGAGCCTCCGATACTCCCAAACCCTAGCTTAGATCATCGCCCGAAGATCAAATTGCTCACCCACATTTCCCAACTTGAGGATTCTTAAGCAATTAAGGTATTTGGCTTGGATCCCCGGCCCTTCTAGATCCATTTTCTATTCATTTGGAGTGGCCAGGTTCAATTTGATCAATTCATTTTAATTATGTCCTCGCATTATTTATGTTGTTATTATATTCTTACATTGCTTTAAATTCTAGTTTTAGCTTACTTAGCTTACTTGTTTATTTACCTTCATTCATTTTTTTTAAGCTTATTAAAAATTGTTAAATTATTAAATAGTGCTAATATTTTGACAATTACCACTCATTAATGTTGTTAATTGTTATAATAATGCACTTGCATCCATATAGATATAGTTGTCAATACTATATTCAAATTTGATAATTAAAATAGTTGTAATTAATCTCTTTTTATCTTTTAGTATTAATTTCATTCATTAGTGCATTTCATTTTCTTTTTTTAAATGTAATTTAAATTTCTTGTAATATTACAATCATTCTTCTTTTCTTTGTAATGTAGATTTCATCTTCATTTCTAATATCCTATTTATTTTTCTTTTCTTCAATATTAATGTTTCATTTATTTTTTTTTTAGTTCAATGTAATTTCTTTTCTATGTACCGTTTATTTTTTTTTCCTTTTTTTATAATATTAGGTTAGTATTTTTTTATTTTCTTAGTATTTTTTTAATATTCAAGCATTTATTTTTCTTCTTCTTTTCTTTTCTTTTAATTTAAATGTCTATTTTCTTTTAAGCATTAGTCTAATGTTTATTTAATAGCTTTATTTTTTTTTCTTTTTATTACTGTAATTTCTTTTTCTAAGTATTTGTTTTTTTCTTTTCTTTAATAGTAGTGCTTATTTTTTTTATAAAACTCTATTTTCTTTTTAGTTTTCTATGATTACATTTTTTTTTCATTGCACCTATTTTATTTATTTTTTCTTTTCTTAAACCCAAAAATTACAAACAGACTTTCAAGCTAATTTCCACTTTTAATAAAATTAAAACTCTTTTATTCATTTCATTTCTTCTATTTTCTTCTCTTTTTTTTCCTTTTATTTTCTTTTGTGAATATAAAAATATGAATAAGTTAGATCTTTTTTTATTAAGAAGCATTTTCTAAACCTTCTTATTTTGGCTTAATCAATCTTTCGTAAGTTTTTCTTTTTTTATATCTTTCTTCTTCAAATTAAAATTTTCAAATGTTTGCTTGATAATACAAAACGCTTGTTATCAGGTCTTGTTGTTTTGATTTCTAACATAAGACTCTTACTTGCTTTCTAAACTTTTTAGATAATTTGACAACATGCATATTGTACATATTAGTTTAAGATTCAATTATCTTGTTTCAAAATTGTATAGTTTATTTTCGTTAGCAATCTATGTTTAGATAGTTTTAATATCTTTTAACATATGTTTTGTTCTTTTGCTTTGAAATCATGTTAGTTTAAACAATATTGCATATGGGTGTGTTTTATGTATCATTTAGATAGAAATTGCATGCCATAGGATTTAGGATTTTATTTCCTTATTAGTTTTGATTTGGAGTGCTATGTACATATGTTATGTATTTTTCATATTTGATTTTGGATGTTCTCTCTTTGCCTCAATTTTCTATATTTGCATGTATTTTAGAAATTATATTAAAAAAGCAATGATGATTAGTAAAAACCAACCGTATGGTTGGGCGAACGGGGTGCCTAACACTTTCCCCGATTCGTATCTTAGCCCCCGAACCCTCTTTCTCTGGTCAACGTTTTAAAGATCAGTAGCCAATTTTTTTTTCTTCGTTTTTCTCAAAAACTAAGTGGCGACTCTATTTTCAACAAATGGGATTTTCAAAATTTGGTTTTCAAGATGTTAAAAGATTTTTCTAAACATTCTTTGAATTCCTTATTTTTTAAACATTTTTCAAAACAACCCCTAAATCTCAACGCCATAGTATTTTCTGGCGACTCTGCTGGAGACTGGTTTATAAAATCAAAATAAGAGGGTTGGACTTGAAAACAATATTGGTTCTAAATAAAATTTTTCATTTGCATTGTGGCATGCATATGTATTGTTCTTCAAACCCCCCCTGCCTGGTCGACCTGATCCCTTGAACGTTAATTCGTTTCGGGGATTGTTGCGAAGGCGGGCAAGCCATACTGACTGTACGCTATCATAGGTACACTAAAAGAGTTCGGTTGTACTGTTTGACCATGTTATGCATGGGAGGTATATACCCTGTGAGACCCTGACCCAGTTTAATTTGAGAATAATTTAAGTGTTGACGGAGTTTGGGTTAACCTTTGATCTCGGTATGTTGGGGTTTTGTTTATTTGGAATAGAATAGCATGTGCGTATGAGTTTTACGCTTGTTTGGGTTCGAAAGAGGTTTGTTTGGCAAGTGTTTAGGCTATAAAACCTGTTCTGTAGCAGACAACAAGTTGAGAAAATTCTAGTAAGAATTTCAGTCGACTGAAGGGGTGAGTTCAGTCGACTGTGTGGGGTTTTTGGTGGTTCAGTCCACTGACCAGGAGGGTCCAGTCGACTGGACTTGAGGCGGTGCAAGGTTTTAGTTTTCCAAAAGGATTTTCAGTCGACTAGATTGGGGGTCCAGTCGACTGACCTGTGTGATGTAGCATTTTTCTATAAATATCAAGCCTTATAAGGTATTTGTGGATATTTTTGATTTCAGATCTGGTTTCTCTCTCCCAAAATCTCTACCTTCTCTCTAGATTTTGATGGGCCCAGGGCTCAATTTTCAGTGGTTGGACAGTAGATCCTTGCTATTGGTGCCGGGGGCTTCGCATATATCCAGACAGAATTCTGTTTCGTCGAGGTTCAGTTTTTGAGGCATCGGATTTTGACCCTAACGAGGTAGGATTCTAGACTCTACTGCTGTATTAGGGTGTTATATGTAATTCTTTATTTTTTCATCGGTAGAAAATGCATCAAATGTCATAATTTTTGTTTAAGCCTTCCTTTTCTGATAGAAAGCATGTTGTTCACTTTTCTTAGCTTATAGTACTGTATGACATGTTATAGTGTGATTTTCAAAGGGTTTTCTTGAAAACAGTGGAAAAGGGTGATTTTGTAAAAAATCTCGACACTTGGTGTTTTGGAGGTTTGGAGCTCGCCTTCAGGGTTAAGCCTCAGGTTTTGAAACATTTTGTTGAAAATAGAGAAAAATATTTTGAAAATATTTTGTTGACTTCCATGTTTATGGATGGATCTATATACATGTATAATGTATTGTTTTGAGAAAATGTTTTCGTAGTTGAGCTACAGTATTATTTTTAGAAGATTATCTAGATGTACCGGGATAACGTGTATTGGGCACGAGTTTACCTCGGTGAAAGTCCAAAAATATGCGCAGCGTAGGTACTTAGGTCCTTCGAGTTAGTCCCCGTAAATTGAGGCGGTTGGGTGCTTAGTTCCCTCGGGTTGTAGCCCGTAAATTAAGTGGTTCGTCGTGGTGCTCCGTATAGAACTTCTCATTACCTAGCAGACCTTAAGTGGTTTAGGACTAGGGTAATGGGCAAGAGTTCATAATTGTTACCTCTCTCGTGTGATGGAGTCGGTACATATGATCATTTTCTTCTTCTTTTTCACGATGGTACATTCCGTGAGGGAACAAGGTTTTGGTTACTATTTTTTTTTAATTGTGGAAAATATCTTTTATCTTTCCTCGATGTGTGATCCGAGTGAAAAAATGACATTTTGCTTACTATTTTTCTTTAACTGTAAAATTTGGTTTTGTATTGTTTAAATGCTTGGTTGTGAAGGGAAAACTGTTTTGGGAGTTTGATGGGAAACTTAGGATTTTATGATGTAAAACCTTTTGGCTCTGTGGTTAAGTTAGCTCCCACTATATGATATGCATGGTTTTGAGGACAAAAATGTGGGTTTTATGAAATAAAACCGTTTTGCGACTTGTGATGGTCTGATGAATGGAAAACCATTTTGGGTTTCGTGGTCGAGTTCACTCCCACTATATGATTGTATATTTCTTACTTTACAGCTTTATTATCTGTTTCTATTGGGCTTTGGCTCACAGTGTGGAATTTTGCTATAAAACCTTTTTCAGGTAAGCGTGGTCCAGTAGGTTGACCTGGTGATGCCCGGAGGAGGCTGATGACAAGATCTTGTTATCTTGTCTTTGTTAGGTAGTTTATACCTTTCTGCATATGTTTCATGCTTTGAGATAACATGTTGTAAATCATATACTATTCTACGGATGTATGCATGGTTTAATACTGTTGAGAGAACCTTGGGTTGGTTATTGTTTTTCGTAGTTTCATACTACGTTTTTCGTTGTTGGGATCAACGGTTGACAAACGGGATTTTTAAATAGTTTTTGCTTCACATAAATCTTTGTGCTTCGATGTAGATTTTGGAAAGGCCTAAGCTTCTTTTAAACCGAAAAGATTTTTTTATCCAAAACTCGTATTTTGTTTTTTTAAGGCTTAACTTGTGGGGCTGTAACTGCAGTCTTTTGATTACTTTTTTAAATCAATAAGCCCTCGGTAGTATGTTCTTACAAAGGTTTTGACCTTGTTTGGTCTTTTGGTTTTAAATCCCTTTTGTTTGGGCAGTTTTGTGGTTGTTTAGTGGCTTTCTGCGTGATATGAAGTTTGGGGCATGACATACCCGGCTCTATTCAGAAGGTACCCTTTTCAATTGACCAAAATCGGGCAGTTGCATATAGTGAACTTAGAACTTCCCAATTAGGTATTGCTAACCCTAGTAGCATTATGTGTTTTTCTTCATTGTATGTTTTATTTGTATATTGTTATGATTGTTTTGATCAAGTTTAGGTTAGTTCTTTCTCCGGCTTCGACCTGAGATTTCTGTTAAACATTGCTTAGGTTGGCTTTTCCTTCGGGTTCTTACCCGGGTTTTGTTTTTCACCACATTCAATTTTTTCTTACCGTAGTTTTCTTTCCGAAGTCATGCCCGTGTTTCATTTTAAATACTTTTAGGGAGGTTTCTTTCCCCTCTGGGATCTTCTCGGGTTGTTGGTTCCCCCCCCCCTCCCTTTTTGACATAGGCTCGTTTCTTTCAAACCCTTGTCATACCTGTGAGAGTTATTTTCCTACTGTCACGCTGCCCATTTTTTCTTAGAATTTTTTTTAAAGTCAAACCAGTCCGGTCAACGTAGCTCTATTTTCCTGCCGAAGTGCTATCCATTTTCCCGTCTTAGATGAGCTTTCCCTCTAGAATTTAGTTGATTCCCCTTCTTAACCGTCTTTCTAGTTTTTGGGTTATCCTGTTATGTCGCCGGCATGAGCCCAACAAGGGCAATGTTTCAGTCTCTATATTTATCTGCTCATGAATCACTATTTTGGGAATCTGAGATATTGGTTACCTATTATCAGAATATTCACCTGGGTAGAGTTTGATACTAGTTACTCTGCTTTTGGGATTCAGGTTTCTCTATGGAATTACCATTGGGCCGAGAAAAGTACAGTCAACACGTGTCTGAGAAAGATCAGTGACAGGAAGACTTTGTAGGGTATCTGAACAGCCGACTGAGTCAGCTAAAATGGTAAAAAATGAGATGAATCTGGTAGCCCTAATGAAGGCGATTATTGATATACAGAGAGCCATAGAGCAACAGACCCGGCTCAAGTGCAATGTCAGGCACAAATTTAGGCAATTCAGGCCTGTATCCTTGTTGCGAATGGACAACCAGACGAGATGAACAAGAATGGAGAGAATTTTTGGGATGACAACCAGGTCCCCGATGGACTGCAAGTTGTTCCACCACCACCACGGAACCCTCGTCAGATGATAGTCGAGGAGGAAAATGAGAAGATCGACCGGATGGAGAAGGTCCTCAGAAAAGCCAAGGGAGTTGAGGAATACATGTTAGATGTGGGGGGACTATATTTATTCCCATATGCTAAATTGTCAAAAAAAATTTAAATGCCGGACATGGAAAAGTTCGATGGAACCAGAGATCCCAAAATTTATCTCCAAATGTATGTTGGTAGCGTGTCACTGATAGAGATTGATGACCAGTTAAAGGCTCAGCTCTTTCACCGATCTCTTTCTGGGGCAGCCCAGAAATGGTTTCTTTCCCTTGATGTAGGTAAAACCAGAACTTGGAAAGACATTGCAACGATTTTTATCACCAGTATAGTTACAATGTCCAACTGGATGTAACTACTCGAGAGCTCGAGATGACCCGAAAGGAGAACAAAGAATCCTTTGTTGACTTCTTGACCCGATTGAGGGGTAAGGCTGCTAAAATGACAAATAGGCCCACTGAGAAAGAATAGGTAAGGATTGTGGTTAAGAATCTATAGTCTCCATTAAAGCACTACCTCATCACGCAACCGCTTTTCACCTTTGAGTAGTTGTTCGACGCTGGGGTACAAATTGAGGACGCTATCCAATCTAGTGACATCGAGAAAATAGAACCCAATCAAAAACCACCCAGAAGGGCTTTTCCCGCAACCAACCAAAATCAATCTGCTGCAACCAACCTCATATCTCGCTCAAACGAGGTAAACTTGCTGAACCCATCTCCTTCAGCCCAGCAGTCAATAACGCCCAACAATCAGATAATAGCCAACATCAACAAAGGCCAAGGAGGGTGTTCACTCCCCTCAACATTTCTTTGTCGACCACCCTGAGTCGACTCGTCGAGAAGGGGCTTATCAAGCCTTTGGACCCCATGCCTGTTTCTGATCCCCTACCGCCAAGGTTTAATGCTTCCCAATACTGCACCTTCTACTAAGGTCACGGGCACCTAACTGACAAGTGTTTGAGATTCTGGCACGAGATCCAAAACCTCATTGACAACAAGGTAATCCCACCACCATCTGTCATCCCAAAATCGAATGTCACTAGCAACCCACTGCTGAATCATGCCAAGCAGGCTGGGGTAAATTACATGTCTCTGGAGAAATTGGAGGACCCGAGTCAGCACATCTGTTCAGTGCACCTACCTCGCCCTCTTGTTTTAATAACCGAGGATCATACATCATGCTCGTTCATGATGATTAGAGGCAGTCGAGACAGGATGAAAGAATAGAATGATAATGCCTGGGAATGGTATCGATCGCTAATCCAAGTCTACCAATGAGAGGAGGAGCGCAACGCAGAAGATAATTGGCCATTAGATTACCCGGTCCAACCCTATGGATTCGGCCACGTGCTCGATGGAATCACCCTTTCCCAACTTTTTGAGGAAGAGATACATGTCGATGAAATGCAGTCCTATTGGCTGGTAAGGGTTGTGCTAAAGTCAGACGGGGCTGAGTGAATCGACTTTTGGGCTGCTTGGGAACAGCTAGTGAATTTTATTGAAGAAGAAATCTGGGAGGAAATTGATAATACATGGGCTATAGAAGATGATGAAGAGAGAAGGGAAAGGGCAGCCGTTAGTGACTTAAATGATTTATGAGCGTTTGAAAGCCCTCTGCACGTAAACGAAGTGAGATAGACTGATAATGTAACGCCGGGATTATGGGATCCCAAAGATGGTATGGAACACTTAACTAGAAGTGGGCAACATTTTAAGCCAGCTCAGCTAGAGAAGGGACAGCCAGGTGAAAAAGAGAAAGAGATAGAGCAAGAGAAGGAGGATGATGTTGTATTGAGACAGTTGAAAAAGACGCAAGCCAACATCAGCATCTGGGGCTTATTGATGGCTTCGCATAAGCACAGGCAACCTATTTTAAAGGTATTGAATAAGACTAGTGTCTCGATAGATGCAACCCCCAAGCATCTCATTGGGCTTATCCTGTCGGTCACCGAACCAAAAGTCATTTCCTTTTCTGATAAGGATTTGCCTATTGAAGAAAAGAGTCATAACAAGCCTATGCACATCACCGTCAAGTGCCTAGAAAAATGGGTTCCAATAACCCTCATTTATAATGGGTCTGCCTTGAACGTTTTCCCATTGAGAACGGCTGTATGCCTGCGGATGAGGCCAAACCAGTTTACTCCCTGCAATCAAGGGGTGCGAGCATATGACAACACAAGAAGGGATGTACTAGGACTGGTGTCATTTGCCGTCTCAGTAGGACCTCTTGAGACGTCAGTTGAGTTTCACGTGGTAGACGTGCTAGCCTCCTTCAATCTGCTGCTGGGAAGGCCGTGGTTGCATGATCCAAATGTCAAGGCAGTACAATCTACCCTTCACCAAAAACTAAAATTGATAAAGAATAGGGCCGTTTTGACTATCCACGGAGAAGACAACATTCACCCTCCGAGAGGAGGAGAAGGCACAACTCTGTTGGAAGTTCAGCATAGTAAAGATGATGTGTTACTCAGTGGTTTTCAATTTGATGAAGAACAGGATATTCAGATGCTGATGAATGAAGAAGAAAGGTATGTCAACCCATGAGTGGTAACAATGATGAGAAAAATGTCCTTCTTCCCGGGTATGGGATTGGGACATAAACTGCAGGGAATCCTGAAACCCATTCAGTTATTGCTGACTTCGCACCATTTTTGTCTTGGGTATGAGCCAACGGAGGAAGATCTAGAAGGGCCTAGAAAGGGCGAAAGACCAATTATTTCGAGACGCTTAACGGGTACTTCGTCAAGGAAGGGGAAGATTTCCCATATTGCAATTTTTTAGAGCTATGGGTCGATGAGGAAACCAATCAAAAGCTGCTAGGGTTGGAGATCTTTTTCAATCGCTAGTTGTCTGACACGAAAGAGGAGGAGATAGTAGAAGGGAAAGAAGAAGGAAAGAAGGTCCGAGAGGAAGACTGAGCTGACAAGTTTGATGGTGCCCACAAGAGAATGCTGTTTAACGAGAAGATGGCTCAGCTGCAGGTGACCGATCAGAACTGTTTCATGATGGATTTTGGTGCACCAGTCGATTGCACTAAACTTATCGTCAATGCGGCTGCAAAAGAGGTGAAGAATTGGACCATCGAGTCTGGTAATGTACACATTGTTTATCTTGAGTTAGGTATTGAGTCAGAGTTTATAGTCGAGGGCATATCTGTTGGTGCTTCTCTCCATGCCTTTACCATCGGGTTTGTAATCGCCTCTATTTTTAATGAAATGAACAAGATTTCTGGTTACTCTACTTTGTTTGATTTATTTCATATACTTTCTGACGATTTTGAATTCAACGGGGGTATCCCAGAAGAAATAAAACTTTTAATAAAAAGAGAAGAAGAAATGCGTGCCCAACCGATAATTGAAGAAACTTTATCAATAAATCTGGGTAATGAAACCAACCCGCAAAATGTTCAAATTGGTTCTTCTTTATTCTCAGTTGAACAAGAACAACTAATAACTTTATTAAAAGAATTTAAAGATGTATTTGCATGGTCTTACAAGGATATGCTCGCAATTGATCCTGATATTGTCTACCACCATATTCCCTTGTACCCTGATGCTAAACCGGTCAAACAAAAATTAAGGCGAATCCAACTAGAATAGGCTCTGAAGATCATAGAAGAAGTTGTCAAGTAGATCAACGCTGGATTCCTAATGGTAACCGAGTATCCAAAATGGGTAGCCAATATAGTGCCAGTTCTGAAGAAGGACAGCCGTATCCGAGTCTGCGTGAATTTTTGGGATCTCAACAAGGCTAGCCCAAAAAATGATTTTCCACTACCGCACATTGATGTCTTAGTAGACAGTATAGCGGGGCATGCCATGCTGTCATTCATAGATGGCTTCTCCGGATATAACCAGATTTTAATGGATCCCGCGGACAGAGAAAAGACGACGCTCACCACACCCTGGGGGACCTACTGTTATCGTGTGATGCCATTCAGTCTAAAGAATGCAGGGGCAACCTATCAAAGGGCTGCCACTACTCTACTGCATGACATGATACATAAGGAGGTCGAGGATCGGGATGGCCACATCGTAGTACTGCAAAAGTTCTTTGAAACGATTCGAAAGTATAAGATGCGACTCAACCAACAGAAATGTGCCTTCGGAGTCACTGTCAAAAAGATGCTTGGATTTATGATCACTCAACGGGGCATTGAAGTCGATCCTTCAAAGATTAAAACAATTTTGGAAATTCCTTCTCCGAGGACCGAGCAAGAAGTCAGAGGTTTTCTAGGTAAGATACAGTTTATTAGCCGATTCATCGCAAAGATGACAACTACCTGCGAGCCGCTCTTCCGCCTGCTGAAGAAAGGGATCAAATTCGAATGGGATCAGAAATGCCAACACGCCTTTGATACCATATGGTAGTACCTATAAAATTTACCTGTTCTAGCTCCTCCCGAACTCGACAGGCCTCTGATTCTTTTCTTGTCAATGACTGACTCAGCTATGAGATGTATGCTGGCACAAGAAGGAGAAACTAGAATTAAAAAGGCTATCTACTACTTAAGCAAGAAGATAACCGGCTTAAAAATACGGTACACACCATTGGAGAAGACATGTTGGGCCTTGGTTTGGGCTTTTTGAAAATTGAGGCATTACATGCTGTCTTTCACAGTAAACATCATCTCTCGAATGGACTCGCTGAAGTATCTATTCGAAAAGCAGGCACTGACAGGAAGGCTAGCCCAATGGTTGTTATTATTATCTGAGTTTGATCTCTAATATGTCACCCGAAAGTCAGTCAAAGGCAGAGCAGTGCTAGAGTTTTTGGCCGATCAACCAATTGAAGGAGATGAAGATACGGAGTTCCAGTTTCTCGACGAATAACTGATGAAAGTCAGGGATGACAAGTGGACTCTACATTTTGATGGCGCATCCAATCAATATGGCTATGGAATAGGAGTCCTTCTTGTCACTCCTGACGAATCACATGTCTCGTTGTCTCTAAAACTCAATTTTGAAGTTACCAACATTCAGGCTGAATATGAAGCATGTTTAGCTGGATTGGAGGCAGCCTTAGAACTGGGGGCAAGGAAGTTGGAAGTTATCGGAGACTCAACACCAGTAGTTTCACAAGCAAGAGGAGAATGGAAAGTTAAGGAATTAACCTTGATTCTCTTTCATCAAGAACTAGAAAAGTTGATACCATGCTTTGAATTGGTAATTTTCAGTCACGTACCGAGACTGCAGAACAAGTTCGCCGATGCACTGGCCACCCTAGCATCTATGATAGACATACCACTCGGAGTTCGGATGAGACCTTTGATAATAGAGCAGAAAGAAAGCCGACAAATGAAATGACATCCACTATTGAAGAAAGCATTGCGGACTTCTATGGTACGTGAACATTCAGAACTTCGTAGAGAAAGGAGAATATCCAAAGTTTTCCAGCAAAAAGGACAAAAGGGAAATACGACAACTATCCGCGCAGTTCGTTATTTGTGGTGGTAGACTGTACAAACGAGGACATTCTGTGGTTAATAAGCTGTACATAAATGCGAAAGAAGGTTAAGAACTGATGAAAGAAATACACACAGGAGTTTGTGGGCCACACATGAGCAGAAATATGTTAGCCAAGAAAATCCTA
>JAOTRH010188672.1:0-11711 GCA_034768845.1 Heliamphora exappendiculata
TACAACTTATCAATGTTGTTAATTGTCATAATTTAAGCACTTACATAATAAATTGTTATAATAGTCAATATTATACCCATTTAATTTAAAAGTCTCATTTCTTTTCATTTTTTTTCTTTTATGTTAGTTCAACGTTCTAGCACTTTATTCCTTTTCTTTAGTGTTCTAGCATTTTTTTTTGTTTAATCTAGGTTCTTATTTTCATAGTATTTTATTCTATTTTCTTGTAATGCAGTTTATTGTTAATATTTTATTTTTTTTCGTTTAGCTTAATGTTCCATTTCTAGTTAGTACATTTTATTTATTTATTTATTTATTTATTTTCTTTTTAAGTATTAGTTTAATGTTCTAGTAATCGTTCTATATTTTCTCTTTTTAATGTAATTCATTTTTCTAGCATTTTTTTTTCTTTTAGTATAGCATTTTCTTTTTATCAACTTTACATTTTTTTTAACGTTCCATCTCTTTTTAAATGCTAATATTCAATTTTTTTTTTAATGTTAATTTAAAGTTCCTTCACTAGTATTAATTTAATTTTCTTTTGTTAGTTTTTTATTTTTTCTTTTCTTTTCTTTTTCTTTTAACAATAATGTAAATTTTCTTTCTACTATTTTATTTTCTGTTTATTATTAGTTTTATTTTCATAAAATGTTCCATTTTTTTTATAACTTTATTTTCTTTTTCTAGTTCTTATTTTATCCTTCTTTTTTTTTATTAAACCTAAAAATTTACAAAAGACTTTTAAGTTAATTTTTACTTTTAAATAGCGTGATAATTTGCTTTTCTCATAATAATTGAAACTCAATTATCCTTTTTATGTCACTTTTTTCTTTTATTTTATCTTCTTTTCCTTTAATCCTCTTTTTATATATATAAAATGTTAATAATCAAATTTTTCTTTTATTTTTCAAAATATTCCTTTGTTAATTTAATTTTTGTTCTATAATATTTCTCTTTCCTTTTCTTTTATTAACTACAAAAAGCACAAAATCATAAAAATATCTTTTAATTTTTTTTAATAATTTTTTTTGTATGCATCTCTCATTTTCTACCTAATTTGTTTTGATATTTATTTTGATCATTTTTTTATTAAAACTATGCCTTTAGCTTATTTTTATTTACAATCCATATTTAGATAATTTTAGCAATTTTAACATTTGATTCTTTTAACCAAATCATGTTAATTTAGATTGCTTAAATAATATTGTATGCGGGATTGTTTTATGTATCTTTTAGCTAGAAATTGTATGTCTTAGGATTTAGAATTTTTCTTTTGACATTTATTTGTTTTGGAATGTTATGTACATATCTTATGTATTTTTTATACTTGATTTTGAATGTTCTCTTTTCATCTATATTTTCTTTATTTGCATGCATTTGAAAAATTTTATTAAAGAACCAATGATGATTAGTAGAGGCCAACCTTACGATTGGGCGAACGGAGTGCCTGACACATTTTTCGATTCGTACCTTAGCTCCCGAACTCTCTTTCTCTGTTTAAACGCATTTAAGATCAGTTAGCCATTTTTGTTTTTCTTAGTTTTTCTCAAAAACTAAGTGGCAACTCTATTTTCAATAAAATATGATTTTTAAAAGTTGATTTTCAATGTGTTAAAGTATTTTCTAAAACATCTTTGAATTCTCTTTTTTTTAAACCCCCAAATCCTAACGCCACAGCTGCTATTATTGAGAAATTATCGTAGGGCTGGAAAGATTTCAAGAATTACTTGAAGCACAAGCGCAAGGAGATGAAATTAGAAGAGCTGATTGTCTGATTGAGGATAGAGAAAGATAATCGCAAGTCTGAGAGGAAGACTAGGATGGAGTCCAAGAAAAATATTGTGGAACAGGCGCCTAAGGCCAACAACAAAAAAAGAAAGCATGTTGGTGACAAAAGACGAGGACTCCAAGAGACTTAAATTCAAAGGCAAGTGTTACATTTGTGACAAGTCTGGGCATCGAGCAAAGGACTATCGCAGCAAGCGCAAGAAGAATGCCTATGCTAGCGTGACCGAAGTGGATAACCTTTCTACTACGGTGGATGATATCATTCTTTCTGCCGTTGTGTCTAAAAAAAATCTTGTTGGAAATCCCAAAGAATGGTGGGTGGATACTGGAGCTACTGGTCACATTTGTTCAGACCGAAGGATGTTATCAACCTATCAGGTGATAGATGGAGAACAACTGTACATGAAAAATTCTTCTACCTTTAAGGTGGAAGGACAATGAAGGGTTATTTTGAAGATAACATTAGGAAAGGAACTCACGCTCAACAACGTGCTGCATGTGCAAGACATTCGTAAAAATTTAGTTTCTAGGTCTCTGTTGAGCAAGAATAGATTTAGGCTAGTGTTTGAGTCTAATAAATTTGTACTCACAAAAGGTGTGATGTTTGTGGGTAAAAGTTGTCAGTTAGATGGTCTTTTCAAATTAAATGTAATAGTTGTTGTACAAAAACCTCCTATTACTATGAATAAGAATAACACATCTTCTGCTTATATTGTTGAGTCCTCTTTATGGCATGGTAGATTATGACATATTAATTATAATTCTCTGCGTAAATTAATTAACAATAATTATCTGCTTAAATTTGATATTAATCTGAATCACAAATGTGAAATTTGTGTAGAGGCAAAATTAACTAAGGCTACTTTCTATTCTGTTGAAAGGATTACAAAATCTTTAGATTTAATTCATAGTGATATTTTGGATTTTAAATCAATTCAAACAAGAGATGGTAAAAAGTATTTTATTACTTTTGTTGACGATAGCACTAGATACTGCTACATCTATTTGCTTAGAAGTAAGGACGAAACCTTGAAAATATTTATATATTACAAAAATAAAATTGAAAATCAACTTGGAAAAAAGATCAAAACTCCAAGGAGCGATAGAGGTTGTGAATATGAATCGTTTTTTGGTAAATTCTGTTCACAGTATGTTACAATTCATCAAACCACTGCACTTTTTTCTCCACAGCAAAATGGTATTGCTGAACGAAATAATAAAATATTAAAGGATATGATAAATGCTATGTTGATTAATTCTGGACTACCTTAGAACTTCTAGAAAAAAACATGTTCTTTCAGCTAATTATATTCTTAATAAGATACCCCATAAGAAGGCGAATAAAACACCTTATGAATTGTGGAAAGGTCGAATGTGTACCTACAAATTCTTAAGAGTGTGGGGGTGTTTAGCAAAGGTAACAGTGCCTACACCAAAAAGGTCAAAATTGAAACCTAAAATCGTTGACTGTGTATTCATCGATTATGCTAATAATAGTAGTACTTATCGATTTCTAATTCACAAATTCAAAATTTCATATATGCATGCTAATATTATTATTGAGTTAAGAAATGCAGTGTTCTTTGAACATGTATTTTCTTATAAATTTAGACAAGAGACAAGTTTTATAAACATAACTTATGACATTGCTCAGAGTAGTGATCATGATGAAGACCAAGAAGAGGAGGATGCAGAACCTAGATGTAGCAAACGGGCTAGAATATTCAAATTTTTTTGTCTAGATTTTCTAACCTATTTGTTAGAAAATGAATCTCGAACTTATAAGGAGGCGTTGACCAGTGCTAAAATACCTTTATAGAAAGAGGTTGTAAGTAGCGAGATTGAATCCATCCTTCAGAATCATACATGAAAACTGGTAAATCTTTCACCCGGTTATAAACCACTTGGATATAAATGGATATTCAAGATAAAGATGAATGCGGATGGATCAATTGACAAGTACAAAACAAGACTTGTGGTAAAAGGAAACAGAAAAAAGAAAGGTATTAATTACTTTGACACATATTCACCAGTTATAAGAATAACGTCTATACGCATGCTAATTTTCATAACTGCGTTTTTTAATTTAGATATACATCAAATAGATGTAAATACGGCATTCTTGAATTGTGAATTGGATTAAGAGATTTACATGAAACAATCAGAAAAGTTTGTTGTTCCTGGATAAGAAAACAAAGTAAAAAAGCTCGTCAAATCTCTTTATGGTTTAAAACAAGCGCCAAAACAATGGCATGAGAAATTTGACAACACTATGATGTCAAATGATTTTAAGGCAAACGAATGTGACAAGTATGCCTATATTAAAAGCACAGGTAAAGGATATGTCATTATCTGTTTTTATGTTAATATGCTCATCATAGATAGCGATGATCAAATGATCAAATCTACTAAGAAAATGTTGAACAAACAATTTGACATGAAAGATTTGGGAGTGGCAGATGTTATTTTAGGAATGATAATTTCTAAAACATCTTAGAGATATGCATGCTTTATCTCAATCACATTACATTGAGAAAATAGTTGGTAAATTCTCGAAGGATGATAAATGTCATGTGAGGACGCTAGTAGATGTAAATCTACATTTGTCCAAATATACGGGCGAAAATATATCTCAATTGGAATATTCTAGAATTATTGAAAGTCTAATGTACTTAATGAACTACACACGACCGGATATAGCGTATGCAGTGAGTAAATTAAATAGATACACAAATAACCCAGGGATAGACCACTAGAAGGCGATAGTTCGGGTTCTTAGATATCTGAGATACACCCGTAACTACGACTTGTGTTATACCAGATATTCAGCTGTTCTAAAAGGCTATTGTGATGCCAACTGAATATCTGAAACAAAAGACACAAAATCTACTAGTAGATATGTTTTCACTCTCGGAAGTGCTGCTTCTTGGAAATCATTCAAACAGACATGCATCGTTAGGTCAACAATGGAAGCTGAGTTCATAGCTTTAGATAAAGCTGGGGAAGAGGCAGAATGGCTACACCATTTCTTAAAAGATATTCTAGTGTGGCCTAAACCTGTGCCAGCAATTTGCATTCATTGTGATAAGCAATCTGCAATTTGAAGGGCACAAAGTAATTTGAATAATGGTAAGTCACGACATATACGTCGCAGACACAATACCATTAAACAACTGCTCTCAAGTGAAATTATATCTATTAAGTACATAAGGTCAAAAGATAATATCGCGAATTCGTTAACGAAAAATTTGACCAGAGAGCAAATGGATTGTTCATCGAGGGGAATGGGACTAAAACCTATTACTAAAGAGCCACCTTAATGGCAATCCAACCTAACTGACTGGAGATCCCAAGATCTAGGTTCAATGGGACAGCCGAATTATGTGTAACTCTAGGGGAATCACTAGGGAGATTAACTCCTACCCATTTCTAAGATGAAATAATGATGTCTGCAACGTGTTTAAGGATAAGCTATGCTTTTAATGTTTCTTATACCTTGGATATCCAAACGGGGTATGGTAGAAAACTCTTAATAAGAATCACCTATAAGAGTGTGAATTGGGCCGGTTCTATGAGAATTGTTAAGGCTAAATTCTCTAGAGCACTCATGAATGATCAGGCATGTTCAGGGCCGAAATGAACATAACGGTGAGAACCAATCTGTGTTAGAAAGATTCTGTGTGAGTTCTATTGTCTTGGCTTACACAAACGGCTAAACAGTTCAAGACATCATGTTTACTAATTAGCTAATAAATCCGATAGTTTATCACAAGGGAAGATTCAAAACCAAAAGCTACCTATCCTATGTAAAATTTTCCTTTTATTGAACTATGTCCGTGTCTGCATCTTGCTGCATTTCTTTTTTCATCAAATTCCATTCATGTGGGGAATTATTGAAAAACAAGTGGGTTTTGAACATTTTTTGAATATGATTTTAGTTAACTTTGGATTAGATTAATATTTTTTTATGATTGTAAATCCTAATATGTTCCTCTACATGAGTAGTTTAATCATGAATTTTGTGGCGTTCAAAATCGTTAACGGGTGAATGAGAATTTGACTCCAAAAGTGTGCCATTAAAATTAGCAAAAGTGGGTAACTTATGCTCTATCCCACATTGGTTAGGAGAAGAGTTGTTGAGTGACTTATATAAGTCAAGTGTGGCCTAAAGGGTGTGTCCCTTAAGGGTATCCAATTTTATGAAAGAGGGAGAACCTACCCAACTGTGGATTCGACTCAAACCCCACACGCACGCACGCGTGCGCCGCAGCCGTAGCCTACCCGCCAATCCAACAAGCCGACCGGCTGTGCCGAGCAGAGCCAGGCCGGGTTAGGCTTGGGCTCGGGTCCGTAGGCCGTGGGTCACAGGTTGCGGGTTGCAAGTCGGGTCGGATCAGATCAAACCTTATCTTCTGCTGCAATTTTATTTATTTAAATTTTTAAATTTAAATATTAATTATTTAAATTTAGTTATCATTTTTCTGTTACCGTTACCGAGCTATTAGAGGGTTTGGTTCAAGACCGTTGGAGTCTGAATTGTTGGAATCAGTCTGAAACGGGTTCGTGCCTGTTGGGTAGTTCAATCGCCAGATCGAACCAGTTCCATGCATGTTCGGTCAAACTGAACAGTAACCTTTGGAGCCTATTTAAAGGCTATTCACTGCCCAGTTTCTGACACTGAATTTTAAAAATCCTTCTCCTATGCTTCTGTGCTTTTGCTGTTGTTCATACTCTGCATTCCCGAAGTTCTAAGAGAGAGTTTTAACCACAGTTTGCGTTCGCCAAAGGATTAAATTGCTGTACTGCTTCTGATTATTGAAGATCGTTGTATCTTATGAGACGTTTGTTGCCAACTTGAAACACCGTAGCGAGGAAAATTTTGTCTTAAGAAAATCGTGTTAAACACGAGCCTCGGTCTAAATTCTTTTTATTTAGTATTTCTAGTTTCTGGTTCTGTTTCAGTATTACTGTTTTTGCATTATATTTTAATTGTTTTAGCAGCTT
Source organism: Heliamphora exappendiculata (assembly GCA_034768845.1). NCBI lineage: Eukaryota > Viridiplantae > Streptophyta > Magnoliopsida > Ericales > Sarraceniaceae > Heliamphora > Heliamphora exappendiculata. The sequence goes on from JAOTRH010188672.1 coordinate 6,793, forward strand.
TGTTTTTCTCTCATAGTTTGGTTTCCTACTTTATAAAACATATTATTTTCTGCCTATTATTTTCCTAACACTATCTTCGCCAAACTCACCGAAATCACCGAAAATGATGGGGAGAGAGAGAGAGAATTAGCAAAAACTTAGACCTCAACCCAACCAACACTATCCATGGGTTATTTTACCAAAATCAAAACCAAACCCAAGCCCAAACACAAACTCAAACTCAAACGCAAACCTAAACGAATCAGCCATTATGCAGTCGAAAATCGACCGCCCCGTGTACCCATCCCCTCTCGGCTGCAGACAAAAATCGAAGTCCAAGAATGCCGTCATGATTGCTACTGTCTCGTCCAGTAGTTTTCCTTAGCACAATCGACGTGCCGGCTAGCATTGGATTCTCCATGGCACTCGATCTATAAAATTCCCTAAAATCATTCTTGATGGCTTTCCGGGCAATGCTGGTGAAGGCAAAGAGGGCGGTGTGGTTGCGGCGGTGAACAAAGCTCTGCCACTCCGCCACGTCGGAGTCCATCCGAAGGTGGAAGATGGTAGGTTAAACCCATGGATTAATTTTAGTCCCATGTGAACATTAGGGTTGGGATGGGGGATTAGGGATTGGGAGAGATTATGAAAAATATGAAGATCGGGATGGGTTAAAGTGTTTGTTCAGATAAACCATCAATGGGCTGAACAAGAAGAAGGGATCCGCATATACCAAGACCTATGTGTGATGGAGTTTGATTTTGGGTTTGAGTTTGATTTTAATTTTGATTTTAGTGATTTTGATTTTGATTTTGGTGAGTTTGAGTTCGGATTTGAGTTTGGGTTGACACTACAAGAAAATACAGTTTTAGCGACTAAACTTTTGGTCGCCTAAAGTTCATATTTAGTCGCTAATGGTTTTTGGCGATGAAAACTTTTAGTCGCCAGGTTGGTCGCTGGTTGCTTGTCACTAAAAGGTTTTGGCGACTAACAATGTTTTGTCGCTGAACGTAGCTTTTTGCCGACAACAATATTGGTCGCCAAATGTATGTTTTGGCGACTAACAGTAGTAGTCGCCAAGATATAATGGTCGCTAATTCATGCCTTTCGGTGACTAAATAGTTTGGTCGCCAACAGTTGCATAATATTTGAATTTTTGCTGGCCAAACATTGTTTGTCGCCAAATGTATAATGGTCACTAATTCATGTCTTTCGGTGACTAAATTGTTTGGTCGCCAACAGTTACATAATATTTGAATTTTTGCTGACCAAACAGTGTTTGTCGCCAAATGTATGTTCTAGCGACAAAATATTTTAGTCGCCTAAAGTTCAATTGTCGTTTATTTTTTGAATTTCAGCCGCTAAATAGTTTAGTCGCCAAAACATGTGGCCACCAAGTATAGTAGTAGCCAAATATATAAATGACCACCAATTCATGACCTTCAGTGACTAAATAATGTGGTCGCAAAAAGTTATATAGTATTTTGATATTTTTGCTACTACACAATATTAGTCGTTGAAAGTTGATCCAGCGACCAATTATTTTAGTCGCCAAATAATAATGGTCGCTTTTTAGGGGTTTTGGCCACCAATAGTTTGATCCCCGAAGGTTGCAAAATATTTTGAGTCTTTTGTGACTAAATAATATGGGGTCGCCAAATGTATATTTTGGTCGTCAAAAGTCGACACTCATATAATGAAAAAATAAATAATTAGTTACTAAAATTTTTTCATAAGGACATTTAAAGAGTGACAAAATTATAATATTTAGTTTTTTAAAATTTCTTAGCATATAACTATACCTATACACAGTAACTTGCGCGTACAAACAATAATATCCATTCATCATTACATTTAAAAATAACAATAAAATTATCCAAAACTAACTATATTAAATAATCATTCAAAAATTAACATTCAAATAACGTATCAATAATATAAGTACAATCAATACAAAAGAAGATTAAAATAATTTCTCAATTGCTCATGACAAAACACCAAAATTCATTTGTGTCAAACTCCATCTGTATCAAACTCCATCGCATACCTATAAAAGAAATAGAAACTAGTGTTATTTGTTCGCTAAAATCATAATCAAATACAAATAAGGCATTCAAGCAAAACAAGGAATCTCTTTCGAAGCAATATCGTTCATCATGTAAATAACAAAACTATAGACTAAAATCAAGATTTTTACAGCATCAAGTTCAATCACGTGCAAGGCAACACAGAAAACAAAATTTAAATGTGCTTGCCATAGTTGTGGATCATGAGATCAATGATTACTCAGCTGGTGGGGTATCTCCACGATCATGTAGGAGCTGCGTCAAGATGTTTTGAAGTTGGTCAATTTGTTTCTGTTGTGCGTCAATTTGTCGTTGAAGCTCCTCCTCCCGTATTTTTGACTCAGCATCAAATTTGGAAGAAGAAGAAGAGGAAGAGGGCTTTGGACCGACTCCAAATCCTTTAATGTACCCTTTCTTTTCTCCTAGCACTATCCTTAAGATTTCCTCTTGCGTTAATGGCACTCCAGATTGAGAAGCCTCGTCTCACACATTTAGCATTTATGCCTGTTGTTTATAAAAAAAAAATTATAGAATGATTAGTTATACCAGTTAGCCTATAAAAATAATTCATAAGTAGTTACAATTGTTGATTACTTACATGTAGCTCACTGCAAATAGGATGAATCCACTCTTTCGTCTTCTTTGACTTGTGGAATTTTTTATAAAAATCACAGAAATCAGGCAACACACCGCCATTAGTCTCTGCCTGTTTGTTTTAATTTAAAATAAAATATGATCACTAAACGGTAATTGCAACAATATGTTACTTTATAAATAATCTATATAGACAAAAAGGATCTCACCTCGATAGTCATCGCCGCTGGAAATGAACGAGATCCCATAGCATGATTATAGGGTAACTTTTGCCTATTTCTTTTTCCGGCTAATGATCGTTTCTACAAAAAAGAGAGTACATCTTGATGATATAAATGTAAAATACGTATTTAATTTTAAAGAGTATTATATTACCTCAAGTTTCGGATCATTGAATAAATGATCAATCAAATATTTTCATCCATCTATGCCCACCCCAGGATATGGACGAGTATACACATCGACACCTTCTTCAACTAGATTGAGGTAGTGGTGCCTCATTTGTACTTTCAATTTTTATACAAGGCAGAGCATTTCTCATGAACAGCAATTTCGAATGAATTATTATTTTCAGACTCATTAGGGATTTCAAATTTATCCTACAATTATAAAATGTGCATTTACTCATCAAATCAAACTAACAATATTTAAAACATAAGAAAGACATTTCAAAATTGGCGATTATTATCCGAACATCTTGGATGATGGCAGCTTTAACTGTAAGATCGACATCATGCCAACTATGTTTAAAGCCCTGAGTAGGGCACATCCGGCTTATTTGTACTCCCAATTCATTAGCAATCATGGTGGCATTTTTCCCACAGAATATCCTCATTTCATCTGAAATAGAAAACTCAATTCATGGTTAGAACCTCCTTTAAATAAAAGTAATTCCTTTTTATAAAACTCAATTCATGGTTAGAACCTCCTTTAAATAAAAGAAATTTATTTTCAAAATTTCAAAAAAAAAATTCTAAGTATATTTCTTAAAAATTCGGCAAATTTTTCTTTATTTTTCGGACTATCCTAATTTTTGTGTTACCTGTGAAGCATAAACAATACAATATATATACTCCGACACTGCCCGATTTTCAACTCCCAATCACAGTCTAATAGTAAGAAACTAACCTTCATCACATCATTGCAATCACATTCGTTTTCAAAGTATTAAAATATTAGTTATGAATGAATTAAAATATTCAAAGTTTCCAAAATTTTGCTTATTTAATGCAAGCTAACCAATATTAGTTATGCAATCATTTGTAATTTATTAGATTTATAGTAAGTTTGCCATTCAAGCTATTAAAAGGTAGGTTTTATGAAATTAGGTTGCAATTCAATACAAGTGAAAATCTAACCTCTTAATCATTATTCAGCAACCTTACTTTAAAGTTCACAATATTATTCAATTCATGCACACACACATGCAAATACCAATAAGACATATACATGGAATTAGATGATTTCACTCCTTTATATTGGGTACTTGTTATTCTATTTTTGATTGACATCCAACTCTTATCATTTTTTATCACCTACAAATTAATTCAATAAGGCTATAAGTGTGGCTTAATTAGCATTTTCTTATAGAACCTTAATTAGCATTCATTTTTTGAAGAGGGCTTTCTAAGTATTCCTCATATTTTTATAAGTGATCTTTAATTTATTTTATATATATATATATAAAAGAATAAGAACATAACACTATAAAATTTTAACTTAATTTACGTACGCATGTTACAAAACTATTCCAAAACCTTTAAATTACGCCAATGTACAAAACTAATTAGTATTACCTTTTCAATTATAATGAAATAATAGGATAATAGACGAGAACAATAATTCTAATAAATTAACTTATTGATGCAAATTTTTTTCTTTGCGAACTTGAAAGAAAAGGTTCAAGATATATAAAATAAGAAAAACAACAAATAAAACCAAACAGCAAATGAGTATAAATACCCCACTTATGACTTATGACTTATGACTAAATAGAGAGTAAATTGTCAAATTTTGTAAAACAAACGAGGATGTAAGTATGAGAATTACAACATGAGATACATAATAACAAAGGCATTGATGTTATAGTACACAAACTATAATGGTTTATAATGCAAAGCAGAGACAAGAAACCCAATACTATTAGTTAATAACTAATAATAAAAAACTGTTTTCCTAATTACAAAATATATAATACTGGTCAAGCCTTAATTGAAGGTTTGGACACATGGTCAATTATGTTAACTCCCAGAGCCACCCCTCCCTCAAATCCTTACCAAG
>JAOTRH010188683.1:0-42882 GCA_034768845.1 Heliamphora exappendiculata
CGTCTCGGCCACGGCCACAGCCTGCCCGGGCCGTGGCCGAGACGGCCGCTCTCGCCGGCACCGCCTCGCGTCCCTTTGCAGCGGACCCTTGCGGCCCCGGCCTTACGACCCGCCGATCCGCTCCAGGTGCGTCGTCATCACCCCGTCGCGCAGCGCGTGCACGGCGAAGCCGGGTGGATCCGCGCGCATCTGCAATTTCGGGGCGGTGAAGTCGAGGGCCGCCTGGAGGTAGGTGCTGGGGACGGTGACCACCGCCCGTCCCGCCAGCTCGGCGACGATCGCGCGGTGGACGTGCCCGGCCACGATCCGCAGCACCTGGGGATGGCGGGCGAGGACGTCCGCCAGGGCGTCGCGGGACTCGGGCGCCAGGCCGATTCGTTCGAAGGTGGGGATCTCGGTCCGCAGCGGCGGGTGGTGGAGCGCGACGACGGTCGGCTTCGCCGCCGCCTCGGCGAGCGTCGCGTCGAGCCACTCGACCCGCCCGCCATCGAGGGAGCCCCCTTCGGCTCCGGGGACGGTCGAGTCGAGGCAGACCAGGCGCAGGGGCCCGAGGTCGACGGCGTAGGAGACGGGCTCCTCGCCCTCTCCGGGGACGCCGAACTCCTCCCTCAGCGGCCCGCGGAGGTCGTGATTGCCGGGCAGCACGTGGGGCTCGAGGCCGAGCGGGGCGAGCAGCTCGCGCACCCGCCGGTACTCCTCGGGCGCGCCGTTGTCGGTCAGGTCGCCGGAGACGAGCAGGGCGTCGGGCGGGTCGGGCAGCGCCCCGATCGCCTCGACCGCGCGGCGCAGGCACTCCTCCGGGAGGACGTCGTTCCAGTCCGCCCCGATGTGGGGATCGGAGATCTGCAGCAACAGGAACGGCGCCCGATCGTCTCCCATGGCGCGCAGCTTATGCGCGCGTGGCGGCGCCCGACCAGCGGCGGGTGGGAGCCGAGGCAACCGACTCGAGGGTGGGAAGCGCCGCGAGGGCGGCGTCCCAGGCCCCGGCGATCGCCGCCGCGGCGGTCCGCTCCTCGCGTCCCAGCTCTTCGGCGAGGGCGACCGTGTCCTCGTCGCCGGCCCGCACGGCGACGCGGGCGAGGAGCGCGTAGCCGTCCACCTCGAGCTGCTCGAAGGCGAAGGCGAATCCCGCCAGCTTCGGTGGCGGATCGGGCTGGGCGGCGAGGAAGGCGGACAGGTTGGCGCCGCCGAGGCCGGGCGCGGCGTTCTTCGGCCGCGAGGACACCGAACCGCGGGCCTCGATCCGCTCCTCCAGCCGCCGTCGCTGCGCAAGCGTCTCCTCCAGGTGGGCTTCGAAGACGGCGAGCAGCGGCGGTGCCTGCGCCACGCCGCGGGCCGCTTCGAGAAAACGGGTCGACTGCCTCTCCAGCTCGTGCATGTCGGCCAGGTAGGTGTCGAGGTGGCCGGCTGCGTCGTCACCGGTGCCGACCAGCCACGGCGCCAACCGCATCTGGTCCAGGGCCTGGCGCTCGACCGAGTGCATGTCCGCGAGGTAGGAGAGGAGGCGCTTCTCGGTGTCGGAGGCGATGGGCGACCGGTACCCCGGTCCGCGGTGGCAAACCGCTCAATCGAATTTGCGACGGTTGCAGTATTTCGCGTAGTAGTTTCGCCGGGTGGGCTCCCGAAGGCACTTCAGATGACCGGCGCAACGGACGGTCGGGCGACCGTCGGCCGACCGCGGCTGACCGAGATCTCGAACACCGCGGTCGCCCTCCACCGCGAGCATTTCGGCCGCGGTCCGGGGGCGGCGAAGACGCACGTCAGCGACAACCTCGTCGTCTGCGTCCTCACCGACGTCTTCACGCCGCTCGAGCGGACCCTGCTCGATGCCGGGCAGGAGGCGCAGGTGCGCGAGACGCGGGCGATCCACCGCGCCGCCACCGAGGAGATCTACAAGGCCCGGATGGAAGCGGTCCTCGGGTGCCCGGTCGAGGCGCACCTGAGCACGATCCACGTCGACCCGGACATGGCGGTCGACGTGTTCGTGCTCGGCGATGGAGGGGGGATCGTCGACCCCGCCTCCGACGGCGACCTCTAGGCGGTCTCGACCTTCGTCTTGACCAGCTCGGTCGCCGCGGCGTAGATCGCCTCGGCGTCGATCTCGGCGGCGCGCAGGAGCTCGGCCGGCTTCGCCGAGCTCGGCATGTCCTCGACCGCCATCACGCGGACGGCGGCGTGGGCACCGTGCTCGGCCAGCGCCGCCAGCACCGCCTCGCCGATCCCGCCCTCTTTCCAGTGGTCCTCGACGGTGAGGATCGCGCCCGTCTCCTGGGCCGCCTTGACCAGCGCGTCGGAGTCGATCGGCTTCACCGAGTAGAGGTCGATGACGCGGGCGGAGACGCCCTCGCCGGCCAGCCGCTCGGCGGCGGCCAGCGCTTCGTGCAGGGTGATGCCCGCGCCGACCAGGGTGATGTCGGTCCCGTCGAGCACCGTCTTCGAGCCGCCCGCCTGGAATTCGTCGGAGGCCTCGTAGAGCACCGGCGTCGCCGCGCGGGTGGTCCGCATGTAGGAGATGCCCTTGGTGTCGGCCATGATCTCGACCAGGGCCGCGGTCGAGGTCGCGTCGCTCGGGTAGAAGACGGTCGAGCCGTGGACCGCGCGGAGGCTGGCGATGTCCTCGAGCGCCATCTGGGACGGGCCGTCCTCGCCGATCGAGACCCCCGCGTGGGAGCCGCAGAGGCGGATGTCGGCGCGGCTGATCGCCGCCATGCGGACGAAGTCATACGCCCGCGAGAGGAACGCCGCGAAGGTCGAGGCGAAAGGCGTCCAGTGACGGCGCACCTGGAAGCCGACCGCCGAGGCGACCATCTGCTGCTCGGCGATGTAGACCTCGATGAAGCGGTCCGGGAAGGCGTTCTTGAAGTCTTCGGAGTAGGTCGAGTTGCCGACCTCGCCGTCGAGCGCGACGATGTCGTCGCGCCGAGCGCCGAGCGCCGCCAGCGCCTCGCCGTAGGCCTTGCGGGTCGCGACTTCCTCGCCCTTCTCCCAGGTCGGCATCTCCCCGCCCGGGGTGTCGAAGCGGTGGATGGTGGCGTCGCCCTCGGGCTTCGTCACCTCGACGCGGAGGTCGCGTTCGCCGCCCAGTTCCTCGATCGCGGTGGCCGGATCGGAGAGCGGTTTGCCGTGCTTGCCGTTCAGGTCCTCGACCTCTTTGGCGCCCTTGCCCTTCTTGGTGCGGGCGACGATCATCGTCGGCCGGTCAGAGGCCTCGGCGTTGGCGTAGGCGTCCTCGATCTCCTGCACGTCGTGGCCGTCGATCTCGAGCGTGTTCCAGCCCGCCGCCTTGGCCCGGTCGGCGTAGGAGCTGAGGTCCCAGCCGTGCATCGTTTCGCCGGTCTGGCCGAGCCGGTTGACGTCGATCAGCGCGGTCAGGTTGGCGAGGCTCTGCTTGCCGGCGTGCTCGACCGCCTCCCAGATCGAGCCCTCGGCCATCTCCGAGTCGCCGCAGAGGACCCAGACGCGGGAGGGCATCCGCTCCATCCGCGCCGCGGTGGCGACGCCGACGCCGATCGGCAGGCCCTGTCCGAGCGAGCCGGTGGCGACGTCGACCCAGGGCAGGACCGGGGTGGGGTGGCCTTCCAGGCGCGAGCCGAGCTTGCGGAAGGTGAGGAGCTCGTCGTCCTCGATCGCCCCGACCGCTTTCAGCACCGAGTAGTAGAGCGGCGACGCGTGGCCCTTGGAGAAGATCAGGTGGTCGTTGCGGGGGTCGTCCGGGGTGTCGAAGTCGAGCTTCAGGTGCCCGTCGATCAGGACCGCCAGGAGGTCCGCCGCCGACATCGAGGAGGTCGGATGTCCCGAACCTGCCGCATCGGAGGAGCGGATCGAATCAACCCGCAGCTGTTGGCCAAGTTCGCGTCGAAAATCCGTGTCTCCACTCATGGGATGGACGCTAGCGAAAGCGGGCGGCGGTCGTCTGCGATCCTGCCGGGGGAAGGTGGACGCGACGGCCGACGACAAGCGCTACCGGCAGAGGCAGCGCCGCCGCGCCGTCATCGCCTGGGGGACCTTCGGCGTGATCGCCGCCCTCGTCGTCCTCGGGATCGTCTTCGGCGGCGAAGAAAAGTCCAACTCCACCCCGACGATCCACCTCTTCACCTACGAAATGTCCTCGGACCAGTACCGCGAACTGCACAAGGGCGAGGGCGAGCTGACGGTCCTCAAGCAGCTCGGCAGCACCGGCCTGCACGAAGACGAAGTAGAGGAAGGCCAGCTCCACCTCTTCCCCCCGCCGCCCGGCGGCGCGAGCTGCAACTTCTGGAAGCTGAGCGACGCCCCCGGCCACATCGTCCGCCTCTGCTTCAGCGAAGGCGGGGGCGACCTGGTCGAGAAGTCCGTCCGCGCCCCCGGTGAGGGCGGCGCGGATACGACGCTGGCGTAGGACGGGGCGGGGGTGCCGGCGGGGGCGGCCGTCCGAGGGGCGGTGCCCCTGGGCGTCTCACGGAGGTCCTGGCAGGCTGTGACCTCCGTGAGACGCCCAGGACGGTAGGGAGTGCGTATTCCTTCGAGGGTTCGTGCGTGATCCGCCACGTCCGTGCGTGATCCGCCACCCCCGGCCGGGGGAGTTCACGAAGACGTGGGAGAGAAGTCGGGATCTCCACGCTTCCCCATGACTTCCGCCTCTTTCCGTGGACTTCCGTGACGGTTCCGTCGCGCCTCTCAGGGCCCCAGAACGCGCTGCATGCATTTGGGCCCCTATAGCGGCCCAAATGCATGCAGCGCCGAAGTCGGTGTTGTGCGACACGCACGGAAGCGTGGACTTCCCACGCTCTCCGTCACGACTTGCGGGTCTCGTGACGGATACGTCCCTCTCCCGTGCGCCCCGCGTGACCCGGACGCGACGATCCTTCGTCCACTCAACGAGACCCGGCCGACCCTCGCGTCCCTTGCCGGTCCCTTGCCGGTCCCGCGCCTACTTGCCTTCTTCTTCGGCCTTCTTTTTTTCTTCTTCGCGGACCGCTAGGCCGACTATCGGGCCGGTGATGGTGCCGCGGAGGACTTCTTCGCCGAGGTAGGTCGGCGTTTTTTTGGCTTTCGTCGCGGCTTCGACGCTGGCCTGGAAGCGTTTGTTGTCGATTTTGGTGATCGCGATCTGGTCGAAGGTGCCGGTCGCGAGGTATCCGAGGACTTCGAGCGGGACTTCGAACTGGGCCGCGATGACGCCCGCCGCCTTGCCGGTGCCTTTGACCGCCGTCGAGGCGAGGGGGATCATTCTCTTCGGGTTCTGGGACAGCCAGATCGCGTAGGAGGTGCCAGCCGCGGTGGGCGCGAGGCCCGTCGCTTCGACCTGCAGGGCCAGCCGGTTCTTCACCCGGCCGAAGGACGCGAAGCCTTCGGCTTCGGAGCCGTCGGTCGGTTCCAGCTTGGCTTCGGTCGCCGGTTTCGCTCCTTCTTCGGCCGCGGTTTCCACCTTGCCGCCTTGGGCGGCCGGCGCTGGGCCTTCGGTGGAGGAGGTGGAGGAAGAGGAGCTGCTGCCGCCGGAGACCAGCAGGATCACGACGACGATCGCGGCGATCACGACCAAGGCACCGCCGCCGAGCAGCCAGGCGCGGCGGCCGGTGGGAAGCGTCACGGTCCGCCCGGTCGATCCGCCTGACCCGGAGGACCCGGCGGGAGCCTGGGTCGGTGCCGGCCGCGGCGGAGCGGGGGGCGGGGACTTCGACTCGGCCTTGGGAGCGACCGTGTCGGCCACGATGGGCTCGGCCTCCGGTTCGGCGGCGGGCTCGGGCTCGACGATCGGCTCGGGCTCCGGGGGCGCCACTTCGGCGGCCGGGTGCGCGCCCCCCGGGACCGGCGGCGGCACGTCCGGCGCGGGCTTGCCTTCGGCCTGCAGCTGGGCCAGCGCGCCGACGACTTTGGCGCGGACCTCGTCCTCGCTCAGGCCCATCAGGGCCGCGATGTCGGCGTATCCCTGCTCGCCCTGGGCCAGCAGGCGCAGCATCGCATTCTGCTCGTCGGTCAGCGCCACCCCGCGGAACCCTAATAGGCTCCCCGGCCATGGGGAGCGAGGGAACCATTAAGAAAGAGCCCGTGGCGGAGTCGAACTTCGACACCTACATCGGTACCGAGTGGATATCGCTCGACCCTGACGACGCGCGGGCGCGGATCGAGATGCGCGACGAGCTGCGCCAGCCCTACGGGCTGATGCACGGCGGCGTCTACTCGACCCTGATCGAGAGCCTCTGCTCCTACGCCACCGCGGTCGCTGTCCACGAGGACGGCAACATCTGCCTCGGGCAGGCGATCGAGGTCAGCATCCTGCGCCCGGTCAGCGCCGGATACGCCGAATGCCGCGCCTTGGTACGTCACCGCGGCCGCACCACCTGGGTCTGGGAGGCGGAGGTCCTCGACGACGACGGCCGCCTCTGTGCCCTGGCGAAGATGACGATGGCGGTCAGGCCCGCCCCCGAGGGTTGACGGGCCGAAACCGGACTATCTGACGGGTTTTCGGCCCGTCGACGCCTAGCCGCCGAAGCGGTTGGTGATCGGTAGGCGCCGATCGCGGCCGAAGGCCTTCGGGGTGATGCGGATCCCGGGCGCCGCCTGGCGGCGCTTGTACTCGGCCCGGTCGACCAGGCGGATCACCTCGTCGACGATCTCCTCCGGCAGCCCGGCGGCGACCATCTCGTCGCGGCCCTGGTCGCGCTCGACGTAGGCCTCGAGGATGCGGTCGAGGAGGTCGTAATCGGGGAGGGAGTCGCTGTCGAGCTGGTCGGGGCGGAGCTCCGCCGAGGGCGGGCGCTTGATCACGGCGGCCGGCACCAGCTCGCGCCCGGCGCGTTCGTTGCGGCGTTCGACCAGCCGGTAGACGAGGGTCTTCGGCACGTCCTTGATGACCGCGAAGCCGCCTGCCATGTCGCCGTAGAGCGTCGCGTAGCCGACCGACATCTCGCTCTTGTTGCCGGTGGTCAGCACCAACCATCCCTGCCGGTTGGACAGCGCCATCATCAGGTTGCCACGGATCCGGGCCTGGATGTTCTCCGCCGCCAGCCCGTCGAGCACGTCGCCGAGCGCCGCGGCGTAGCCCTCCATCATCGGCTCGATCGGGAACTCGAGCAGCTCCGTGCCCAGGTTGCGGGCGATCTGCCGGGCATCCTCCTGGGTCTCGTCGCTCGAATGCGGCGAAGGCATAACCACCAGCGAGACCCGCTCGGGACCGAGCGCGTCGACCGCCAGCATCGCCACCAGCGCCGAGTCGATGCCGCCGGAGATCCCCAGGCCGACGTGGCGGAAGCCGTTCTTCTCGACGTAGTCGTGGAGGCCCAGCTCGAGCGCGGCGTAGACCTCGTCGAGGTCGGGCAGCGGCTCGGCGAGCGGCGCCCGGGAACCCTCACGCGCGGGGACGTCGACGACCACCAGGTCCTCCTCGAACTGCGCCGCCCGGGCCAGCACCTCGCCGGTGGGGGACAGGAGGAAGCTCTGGCCGTCGAAGACGAGTTCGTCCTGGCCGCCGACCAGGTTGACGAAGGCGAAGTAGGAGCCGTATTCGCGCGCCCGCTGGCCGAACATCTCTTCGCGCTCCTTGCCCTTGCCGCGGTGGTAGGGGGAGCCGGAGGGGTTGGCGACGATCCGCGCCCCGGCATCGGCGGCGGCCTGGCCGGGGCCGCCCGGGGCCCAGACGTCCTCGCAGATGGTCAGGCCGACGCGCGTCCCGCCCACCTCGATGGCGTCGTCGGAATCCCCGGGGATGAAGTAGCGCTGCTCGTCGAAGACGGAGTAGTTCGGCAGCCGGTTCTTGCGGTAGACGCGCTGCACGGCGCCGTCGGCGAGTACGGCGAGGGAGTTGTAGGCGTGGCGAAAGTCGGCGCCCTCCTCGGCGGGCTCGGCGAAGCCGACCAGGACCGTGATACCCGGCTCGACCCCGCTCGCGAGCCGCTCGACCGCGGCCACGTTCGCGGCGAGGAAGTGGCGCTTCAGGTAGAGGTCCTCCGCCGGGTAGCCCGGCACGCAGAGCTCGGGGAAGATCGCGAGCTCGGCGCCTGCGTCGCGGGCGCGCCCGATCCAGGCGGCGATCTTGTCCGCGTTGCCGTCGACGTCGCCGACGGTGGGGTTGATCTGACAGAGGGCTATGCGCATCGGGACCTTGCAGTATTTCGTTTAAGTCGCGCCACTAGGGTGCCGCGATGCGTCCGGGCCGCTCAGCCTTCTTCCTCGCGACCCTTGCCGTGGCTCTTCTGGCGGTACCCAGCCTCGCCCAGGCTTCAAGGACGTTCGAACGGCCCGGCGTGGGGACGCCGCCCGGACGCAACTCCTACACCGTGCCGGAAGCGCCGTCCTCGCCCCTCTGCGGCGCGCACTTCTGCGTCCACTGGGTGGACGAGGGGATCGACGCGCCGCCCCCCAAGGACACGGACGGCGACGGGGTCCCGGACTACGTCGAACGGGTGCTCGCGGTGGCCGAACACGTCCACGCGATCGAGAACGGCAAGCTCGGCTGGCGCGAGCCGCTCTCCGACGGCAGGCTCGGCGGCGAGGTGGGGAAGACCGACGTCTACCTGGCCGAGATCGGACCGCAGCTCTTCGGCTACGCAGCCCCCGACCACGGGCAGTCAGGCGCGGCCCGACGCACCTCACGCCGCCTGTCGGGCTACCTGGTGATCGACAACGACTACGAACCGTTCGAGTTCCCCCACACGAAGCAGGGTCGCGACCTCAAGGTCACGTTCGCCCACGAGTACGACCACATCCTCCAGTTCGCCTACGACGCCGACGAGGACCCCTGGTTCGCCGAGTCCACCGCGGTGTGGATGGAGGATCAGGTCTACAACGGCATCGACGACTACCTCCGTTACGTCCGCCACTGGGTGAAGCTGTGGGAAACGCCGCTGACCGCGAACTCGCTGAAGATGTACGGGAGCGCGGTCTGGAACGAGTGGCTCGCCCACCACTATGGGCGGGCGCTGATCCGCGAAGCGTGGGCCGATGCCGCCGCCGCGCGGCCCGCCGGATTCGCCGTCGCCGCCTACGAAGCCGCGATCCGCGCCGCCGGGGGCTCGACCTTCGGACGCGACTTCACCCGCTTCGCCGCCGACGTGGCCGAGTGGCGCACCGGGATCGGCTTCCGCGAGAGCTACCTCTATCCCGACGTGCCGCGCCAGGGCACGCTGGAACCGAGGGCGCCGCCGGCCACCCGCCACCTGAACCACACGACCTTCACCCTGCTCGGCGTCCCGGCCCGGGCCGGGCGCGAGGTCGAAATCCAGGTCAGCGCCCCCGCGGGTGTGGCGTCGGGACTGGCGTTGGTGGGTCGGCTCGGCTCCGAACGCCACGGCCGCACGGTCGAGGCGATCGCCTACGCCCCGACCGGAGGCACCCTGACCGCGCGCCTCTCGGACCCGGGCCGCTACCAGCGGCTCACGGCCGTCGTCGTCGACGCCGACACCCGCATCGACGGCTACAGCGCCGGCCGGCTCGACTGGCGTTATCTGGGTGAAGACGCGCCGTTCGGCGTCAGCGCGCGGATCGTCCGCTAGGCGAGGCCGAGGCGCCGTTCTCCGACGGGACCGCCCGGATCGCCGGGGGCTCGCCGAGCGCCGGCGGGGCGGTGGCGATCGCCTCGTCGGTGGCGGCCTCGAGGTCGAGCGCGAAGCTGTCGAGGTCGGCCATCGCGTCGTAGTCGCCGATCAGGCCGAAGTTCACCTGTCCGTTGTAGGACATGATCCCGATGCAGAGGGCCTGCTTGCGGGCCAGGGGGACCATCGGGAAGATCGACTCCATCTGTCGTCCGAGGACGTAGAGCGGGAACTGGGGACCCGGCACGTTGGTGACGACGAGGTTGAAGAAGCGCTGGGCAGGCTGCAGGCGGGCCGCCTGGGAGACGATCGTGGTCGGGGCGAAGTCGGTGAGGCGGGTGAGGATTTCGGCGCCGACGGCCTGCCCGGAGGCCTTCAGGTCGCCCATCTCCTCGGTGACGATGTGGAGGCGCTCGACCGGGTCCTCGCACCAGACCGGCAACGGCGCCATCATCGCCGTGATCCGGTTGCCGAGCGCGCCGTGCTCTTCGGCCTCGCGGATCGAGACCGGAACCATCGCCCGCAGGGTCAGCCCCTCCGTCTCGTGGCCGCGGGCGCGCAGATAGCGACCGATGGCCCCGGAGACGATCGAGAGGATGACGTCGTTGACGGTGCCCCCGTGGGCGTCCTTGACGCGCTTCAGGTCGGCCAGCTGCGCCTGCGTCATCTGGAAGCGGCGATGCGGGCCGATGTCGACGTTGAAGGGGGTCGAGGGGGCGCGGACGCTCGCCGCGGCCATCTTCGAGGTGGCGACCGCCCCGTTGAGTACCTGCCGCGGACCGCGGAGGGCGTGGCGGAAGCCGCGGATGATCTCGCGCGGGCTGGTCAGCCGCTCCCGCAGGGCGTCGGCCAGCAGTTGGGTGTCGGTCGGCTCGGGCCGCGCCAGCCACGGCGGCGGGGTCGAGGGGGGACCCTTCGGTTCGCGGTCGAGGTCGTAGAGGACGGTGGTGATGTCGACGCCGGAGACGCCGTCGACCAGCGCGTGGTGGCTCTTGCCGATCACGGCGAAGCGACCGTCGGCCATCCCCTCGACCAGCCACAGCTCCCAGAGCGGCTTCGAGCGGTCGAGCGCCTGCGAGAAGATCCGCGCCGCCAGGTTCCGCAGCTGCTCGTCGGAGCCCGGCGCCGGGAGCGCGGTCTGGCGGACGTGGTAGTCGAGGTTCAGGTGCGGGTCGTCGACCCATACCGGACGGCCCTGGCCGAAGGGCACGTCCCGAAGCTTCTGGCGGAACCGCGGCACCAGGTGCAGGCGCGAGGCGATGTGGTCGCGGAACTCCTCGTGGGTGGGCACGGGCCCCTCGAAGATGATCGTCGAGGCGACGTGCATGTGCGCCCCCTCGCGCTCCATATGGAGAAACGACGAATCGAGCCCTGACAACCTGTCGGCGTTCGGCACCGGGTCATCTTCGCACACGGCGTTCAGGCCGTGTGCGGGTAAATCTTTGGCTCTGTAGAGGGGTTTATGCCCACTGCACGTTTTCGTGCGGTTAGCTCTCTGTGTGCGCCTGCTCACACGGGTGATCCCTTTGGGTACCTAGCGTGTTCAGTCCCTAAAGGAAAGAACCCATCTGCCGAGTCCCCTCGCCACCGCGCGACGGGGAGCGGGGGACCCAAATGCCGCGGCGACTTGCCTGACCGCGGCCCGGGGCGAATCGGGTGGCTCATCCAACACCCGTAACGGACGGCGGCCGGAGTGCCGTGGTCCGTGAGTCCGTCAGCTGACCCCGTAGGCAGGCAGAAAGCGAGTGATCACACGATGCGATTCACCCTGCCCGTGGTCGGCGCCGCCTTGGCGTTGTCGATCGGCGCGTTCCCGGCGGCCGGCCATGCCGACCACCACAAGCCGGTCAAGCACCGGCACCACCAGACGCATAAGCGGGTCAAGTCACACGTCGCGCTGCACGTCTCCAAGCACTCCGTGCTCGCAGGCGAAGGCGTGACCGTGCGAGGCAAGGTCCGCCCCGGCGGCGGCCACCAGGTCAAGGTCGTCTTCGGCGGCACCGACCACAAGGTCCTCGACGTCCATACCAGGTCGAACGGCACCTTCAAGGCCAGGTGGAAGGTCGCCGACATCGGCAACTACGACGTGACGGCCTACGGCGCCGGCGACAAGCGGGTGCGTGCCTCCCACAGCAAGGTCCGCCACCTGACCTCCTACCGCCTGGCGGGCGCCTCCTACTACGGACCCGGCCTCTACGGCAACGGCGTCGCCTGCGGCGGCACCCTCGAGCCGGGGACCCTCGGCGTCGCCAACAAGACGCTGCCCTGCGGCACGATGGTGAAGCTCCGCTACGACGGTCACTCGATCACCGTCCCCGTGATCGACCGCGGTCCCTACGTCGCCGGTCGCGAGTACGACCTCACCGAAGCCGTGAAGGAGCGCCTCGGCTTCCCGGGCGTCGGCTACGTGCAGGCGAACCACTAAGAAGGTCGGCGAGCCCCGGCTGTTCCTTTTGGTCCTGTCGGGACCAAAAGGAACAGCCGGGCGTCAGCCGGGCAGCGCCAGGCGGAGTTGCGGTTCGTCCTCCTCGACGACGGCCGTCGGCTCGGCCTCCTCGCCGGCGAAGGAAGCCAGGCGGACGCCGAGCAGGCGGACGGGGCGGGGCGGGTCGTAGGCGCGCAGGAGCTCGAGGGCGATCGGCCAGACGACGTCGGGGTCGTTGGTCGGGCTCTCGACGGACTGGGAGCGGGTGATGTTGGTCCAGTCGTCGAGCCGGACCTTGATCCCGATCGAGCGTCCCTCCAGATCCTTTTTCCTCAGTCGCCGGCAGAGCTCCTCGGTCTGCTCGTAGAGGGTCCGCTCGAGCGCCGCGAGGTCGGCGACGTCGACGTCGAAGGTCGTCTCCACCGATTGCGATTTGGTCTCGCGGGCGACGGTGATCGGGGTGTTGTCGAGGAGGTTGCCACGGGCGTGGAGCCAGGCGCCCGAGCGCGGGCCGAAGCGGGATTCGAGATCGCCGCGGTCCCAGGCGCCGAGCTCGGCGAGCGTCGTGATCCCGAGCTTCTCCAGCCGCTCGACCGTCTTCGGCCCGATCCCGGGGACGACTCCGGGAGATCCGCCGCCGAACCGGGCGAGTGCGTCCTCGCGGGACACGACGACCATCCCGTTCGGCTTGCCGAGCTCGCTGGTCATCTTCGCCAGCAGGCGCGACTCGGCGATCCCGACCGAGCAGGTGAGGCCGGTGAGTTCGCGGATCTCCGCCTTGATCCGGCGCATCGTCGCCTTCGGCGAGAAGATCCCGGTCAGGTCCAGGTAGGCCTCGTCCAGTCCCACCACCTCGACCGTCTCGACGTTCGAGCGCAGCACTTCCATCACCACCGCCGAGGCCTCGCGGTAGGCGGGGAAGTCGGGCGGGATGTAGATCGCGTTCGGCAGCCGGCGGCGCGCGACCGCGGCGGGCATCGCCGAGTGGATCCCGGCCAGCTTGCGCGCCTCGTAGCTCGCCGTGGTCACCACCGCGCGCGGCCCGGAGCCGCAGACGACCACCGGCTTGCCCCGCAGCTCGGGGTGCCGGCGCAGCTCGACGCTCGCGTAGAAGGCGTCCATGTCGAGGTGCGCAATCGTGCGCTTCCAGCCTGCGATCGACACACCTCAAAGGTACCGGGGTGGGCGGCGGAGCGAACGCACGTTCGCCTATCCGGTGAGCGGGAGAAGGATCGGCGGGTCTCCGTCGAGGACGAGGTCGTCGCGGGCGGCGAGCAGCCAGAGGTCCCGGGCCGTGAAGCGGAGGAGGCGGACGTCCCACCAGGCATCGAGGATCGCCTCCAACTCGCGCGCCTCGGCGGGCGAGAGGTTGTCGGTGAGGTTGTAGAGCCCGATCGGCCAGAGATCCGTCGCCGGGCGGCCGAGCGCTTCCTGGACCAGTTGCAGGGCGTTCGTGCCCGATCGGGATTCGGGGTAGACCCGCAGGTAGAGACGCCCGACGTTGCGATCGCCGCTGAAGAGGCCGCGGAGCTCGATCTCGATCGGGCCGATCTCGCGCAGCCGGCGCCGTGCCGCTTCGTCGATCGCCGGGGCCGGGCCTTGTCCGAACCCGCCGCACACGGTGGCGTGGACGACGTCGCGGCGGCGCGGCAGGAGCTCCCAGGAGATCTTGTCGGCGAAGGACGATCCACGTAGCTCCTGCTCCATCTGGCGCAGCGGCGCCGAGCCCTCCAGCTCCTCGGGGTCGACCGGGAGGACGACCGACCACCCGGTCGGACGCCTGCCGTCCAGGTACGGACGGCCCTCTTGGTGGGCGATCGCCAGGGGATGCCCGGGGTCCAGCAGAGGCAGGTGCGCGAGCCGGTAGGACGCGTCCAGGTTCAGCGGCGCGCCCGCGATGAAGCGCGTCCGACTGCGCTCGTATCCCAGCTCGTCGTCGCCGCAGAATGCGGTCCCCGCCGTCATTCGCGATAGCTTCGCTGAAATGGCGAAGGGCGATCAGCAGGCGGAGTTCTGGAACGGGATCGGAGGGGACGCCTGGGTCGACATGCAGCCGGTCCTCGACACGATGTTCGCGGGGCTGGCGGAGATGCTTGCCGAGACCGCGGCCGAGCGCGGGGCGCGGCGCGTCCTCGACGTCGGTTGCGGGGTCGGGGCGACGACGGTGGCGATCGCGCGGCGGCTCGGGGAGGGCTCCGAGGTGACCGGGGTCGACATCTCCGCGCCGATGGTCGAGGCCGCCAAGGAGCGCGTCGCCTTCGACGACCGTCCCCCGCGGTTCCTGCTCGCCGACGCCGCCACGTACCCCTTCGAGAAGGGTGAGTTCGACCTCCTCGTCTCCCGTTTCGGGGTGATGTTCTTCGACGATCCGGTCGCCGCATTCACCCGGCTGCGCGACGCGATCGCCCCCGGCGGCGGCCTGCGCTTCGTCTGCTGGCGGGCCCCCGAGGAGAACCCCTTCATGACCGCCGGGGCGCGCGCGGTCGCCGACCTGTTGCCCGACGTGCCCGCGCGCGAGCCGGGCGCGCCGGGGCCCTTCGCGTTCGCCGCGGAGGGGCGGGCCGCCGAGATCCTCGCGGAGGCGGGCTGGGGCGCGGTCGAGGCCCGACCGATCGACTTCCCGTGCGCCTTCCCCGAGTCCGAGCTCCTCCGCTACCTCGCCCGCATCGGGCCGGTCGGGCAGGCCCTGCGCGAGGTCGACGATGCCATGCGCAACGAGGCGCTCCGGCTCGCCCGGGCCGCCTACGAGCCGTTCGTCACCGGCGACGAGGTCCGCTTCACCGCGCGCTGCTGGACCGTCGGGGCCGAGAACCCCTGATGGAAGTCGGGCTCGAGGCGCTGGTCGACCCGAAGCTCGGCCCGTTCGTCGAGGAGGCCCGCGAGTTCAATGCGGCAGCGGCCGGGGCGAAGAGCATCTACACCGAAGTGGACCCGAGCACGCCGGAGGGGCTTGAAGCCCACCGGAAGGGGCTGTCGAGGCGGCCGACCCCGGACGGACCTCCACCGGAGGAGCTCGTCGCCGAGGCCGACGGTCACCGAGTCCCGGTGCGGGTGACGGTGCCGCAGGCCGCCGACCCCCGCGGCGCCTACCTGGAAATCCACGGCGGCGGCTTCTACATGAGCCGGGCGGAGCGGAGCGATTTCCGCAATCGGCAACTCGCCGACGCGGCCGGGATCGCGGTGGTCAGCGTCGACTATCGCCTCGCCCCCGAGAACCCCTGGCCCGCCGCACCAGACGACTGCGAGGCCGCGGCGCTCTGGCTGCTGGAGGAATCGGAGGCCCGGTTCGGCACCTCGCGCCTCGCCATCGGCGGCGGCTCGGCGGGCGCCAACCTGGCGATGACCACGCTGCTGCGCCTGCGCGACAAGGGACTGACCGGGCCGTTCGTCGCCGCGGCGCTCCAATACGGCGCCTTCGATCTCAGCCTGCAGACCCCGGCCGCGCGCCGCTTCGCCGACGAGTACTACCTCGAGGCCTACGTCGGCGAGGTGGGGGACCGGACGAACCCGGACATCTCACCGCTCTTCGGCGACCTCCACGGCCTGCCGCCGTCCCTCCTTTCGATCGGGACCCTGGACCCGGTCCTGGAGGACACCCTGCTGATGGCGATGCGCCTCTCGGCGGCCGGAAACGAGGTCGACCTCCGCGTCTACCCCGAGTGCGGCCACGGCTTCCTCAGCTTCCCGATCGCGATGGCCCGCGCCGCGAACGAGGCCATCGAGTCCTGGCTCGGCGAGCGTCTCGCGGGCTGATGTCCGCGGCCGCCGATCTCCCTGGCTGCCTCGCCTGCGACCTCACCGGCGGGGCGTCGGCCTTGTCCCGGCGGGCGGATCGAGGAGACGCCGCACTGGGTGGTCGAGCACTGCGTCGGCCCACTTGGGGTGGGGACGTTGATCGTCAAGCCGAAGCGGCACGTGCTCCACGTCGCCGACCTCGAAGACGAGGAGGCCCGGGAGCTCGGGCCGTTGTTGCGCCGGGTCGCGGCGGCGGTCACCGAGGCATTCGACCCCGAGCAGGTCTACGTCTGCCTCTGGTCCCACGCCGACGGGGTCCCCGGCCACATCCACTGGGTCGTACAGCCGGTCGAGGCCTCCGCCGACCCTTCCCGCCGCGGCCCGCAGCTGCAAGCGGCGATGTTCGACGTCGGCGAGCGACCGGATCCCGCCGCCGTCGCCCGCGCCGCCGACTCGATCCGAGCGGCCCTCCGAGGTTGACGGGCCGAAAAGTCCACTATCTCTGGACTTTTCGGCCCGTCGACGTCGCGGTCAGGGGCAGAGGGACCAGATCGTCATGTCCCAGGCACGGCCCTCGGCCTGGTGGCTGCGCTCGCGGATCCCCTCCGGGGTCGCGCCGACGCTTTCCGCCACCCGTTGCGAGGCGACGTTCTCGGGCAGGATCGCGAACTCGATCCGCTCGAGGCGGAGTTGCCCGAATCCCCACTCTGCGAGCACGGAGACAGCGGCGGACGCGAGGCCGCGCCCGCGGGCCTCGGGCACGAGCCAGTAGCCGATCTCCGCCTCGTGGCCGCCGTCGTCGAGACCCGCGAGGTTGATGTTGCCGAGAGCGCGCTCGTCGTCCCGGCCCTGGATCGCCAGGGCCAGCACGCTTCCCGCGGCGCGTTTGCGCCGTTGCCGCTCGATCCACTCCGATGCGCGGGGGCGCGAGTACGACCACGGCACCGAGGTGAAGGCGCAGACGTTCCACTCGCCGCAGACCGGCTCGATCGCCGGCGCGTCCTCCTCTCGCCAGTCGCGGAGGATCACCGACTCGCCTTCGAGGCGCAGTCGATCGGGAAGCGCTTGCATACCGAAAGCTTGCCGGCATCGGATCGAGCAGAATGCCGCCATGGAGAGGATCGGACCGCTACCGATAGCCCCGGGGGCCGTCCTGCGCCCGTTCAGGGCCTCCGACGCCGGCGAGCTGACGCAGGCGATCGCGACGAACCGCGAGCACCTGGCGCGCTGGCTGCCTTTCGCGGAGACGTCCGACTTCGAGAAGTGCGTCGCCTACCTGGAGCGCAAACGCGCCCAGATCGAGGCCAACGACGGCTTCGAGGGGGCGATCGAGCTCGACGGGCGGATCGTCGGCGCCGCCGGCTTCCACGGCGTCGACTGGCTCAACCGGTCGAGCTCGATCGGCTACTGGCTGACCGAGGACGCCGTCGGGCGCGGCTTGATGACCGGCGCGGTGAGGGCGCTCCTCGACCACGCCTTCGGGGTCTGGGACCTCCACCGGGTGATCATCGAAGTCGTCGTCGACAACTCGCGCAGCCGCGGCGTCCCCGAACGCCTCGGGTTCCGCGAGGAGGCGCTGCTGCGCGAGGCGAAGCTGCTCCGTGGCCGCTACGAGGACGCGGTGCTCTACGCGATGCTGGCGTCGGACTGGCCGCCGCCGGCGCCTCGGGTTGCCACCGGCAGCGCGTAGTAGACCGCGCATGCCGCGCAGATCCCCAGCGTGAGATAGGGGGAGACGAAGGCGAGGACGACCGCCAGCGCGTACGGGATCTGACCGAGGGCGGCGAAGAGGAGGATGTTGCGAGCTTCCTCGGGGCGGATCTCCTCCTTCAAGAGCTGCGGCCGACGGAGGAGGATCTGGCGGTTCGTCATCACGAAGAAGAGGCCCATCACCAGGTAGGAGGCGCCGTAGATCGCCGCCGCGAGGCTCTCGCCGCTGTCCTCCTTGAGGTAGGCCGCCATCAGCGAGGTGGTGAAGGGGAGGATCCCGACGCTCATCAGCAGGAGCAGGTTCAAGATCAGGATCGAGTGGTCGACCGCGCGCAGTCGGTTGAAGGCGGCGTGGTGGTTGATCCAGATGATCCCGATGGTGATGAAGGAGACCACGTAGGCGGCGTAGCTCGGCCACTGGGCGAGCAGCTCGTGCCCGAGGCTGCCCGAGCCGGGCTCCGGGACGTGGATGTCGAGGACGAGCAGCGTGATCGCGATCGCGAAGACACCGTCCGAGAAGGCCTCCAGGCGGTTGGAGCTCACTCCGTGGCATTCGGCGGGCATCCTTTGGGTCCTCTAGCGTTCCGCCGGTGATCGCCTCGCTCGATCTGGCCCGGTTCCCGCTCGGGGTGGCCGAGTACGAGGCGCTGGCGGCGCGCCGCGCGGGTCGCCGCTCGGACGCCCTCTTCGCCCGCCTGCTGCTGGGGATGCGGCTGCGCTCGATGCCGGTCCCGGTCCCACAGATGACCGTCGCCTACCTCTTCGGGCTCTGGCGGGACGAGGCGCCGCTCGAGCGCTTCCGCTCCGGCCCGCTGCGGCGTTGGGACGGTGCCCGCGAGCGCCTCGCGCTGACCATGCGGCCCGTGCAGAGCTTCGGGACCTGGGGAGGGGAGGATCCGCTCGGTGGCGAGCGCTCCGAGCCGCGCCCCGGGCCGGTCGCCCTGATCACCCACTCGCGCACGCGCCCCGCGAAGGCGGCCCGCTTCTTCGTCGCCGACGGCCCGGTCGTCCGCGCGCTCGAGGGCGCCGAGGGTCGGCTCTGGTCGGACGGGTTCTTCGACGACCTCGCGCGTCTCGACAGCGGCACGCTCTCGCTCTGGCGCGACACCGCCGCCGCGACCGCCTTCGCCTACGGCCCCGGAGTCCACCAGAGCGCGGTGAAGAGCCAGCGGGACGAGGGCTGGTTCAGCGAATCGTGGTTCGCCCGCTTCGCGATCGAGGCGGCGCGGGGGAGCTGGCGCGGGATCGGGGCCGAGGACCTGCTCACCGAGCCGTCGTGACCGAATCTTTATCCTTCCAGCCATGGCTTCCCCTGAGGCGAAGAACCTCGAGGCGATCTCCAAGGCGATCGACCAGCACAACTCCAACTGCCCGTTCCCGGCGGCGGAGGTGCGGATGAACCCGTTCGAGGTCGAGCGCCTCGGCTGGGACACGATCCGCGGGCTGCCGGTCGTCCCCGACGGCGAGATCGGCACCGGCCGCTTCCGCATCGTCTGCTCGCGCGACCTCGAGGACGACGGCCTCGAGATCACCGAGGCGGTCGGCCGCGAGCTGGAGACCGTCACCCCGGTCCAGAACTAGGTCAGACCTGGTTCCAGAAGTCGAGGCCCAGGCTTGATAGCCAGTTCTGGGCTTCGATGTTCAGCTGTTTGAATTCGCCGGTCACGATCAGGATCCCCATCACGATCAGGATGAGGCCGCCGACGGCGACGATCGCCTGGTAGTGGCGCTTGACGACGGTGAACGCGGTCGTCATCCGGGAGAAGGCCAGGGCCGTGGCCAGGAAGGGGATCGCCAGGCCGGCCGAATAGACCGCCAGCAGGAAGGCGCCGCGACCGGCCGAGCCCGAGGCGGCGGCGGCCGAGAGGATCGCGCCGAGGGTGGGGCCGATGCACGGCGTCCAGGCGATCGCGAAGGCGGCGCCGGCGACGATCGGACCGCCCCTGCCGGCCCGTGAGAGCAGCGCGTCCACGTGCCACTCTTTGTTCAGCCGGGTGATGAAGAGCGAGCCGACGAAGAGGACGCCCATCGCGATGATCAGCCAGCCGGAGATCTTCGTCAGCAGCGGCTTGTTGGAGGAGAGGAAGGAGCCGAGCCCGGTCGCGGTCAGCCCGAGGAGGATGAAGATCGCGGAGAAGCTGGCGACGAAGATCAGGCTGGGGCCGAGGACCCGGCGCCAGTCGGCGTCCTCGAGCTCGGCGGCGGAGACGCCGGTCACCGCGGACAGGTAGCCCGGGACCAGCGGCAGGACGCAGGGGGAGAGGAAGGAGACGATCCCCGCCGCGAGGGCCGCGAGGATGCCCACTCCGGCCGCAGGGTTACCGCCTATGTCGGCAAGGATCACGACCCCCAAGGATACTTCGCGGCCATGCCCGACCCGCGTACGTCCCGGCTCTACGACGCCTCCGGGGAGGTGCGGGCGCTGCGCGCGGCGCCGTTGTTCGCGATCGGACCGGCGGCGCCGGGTCCGGCCCTGCGGCGCGGCGCCCTGGTCGCCGTGCCGATCGCCCTCGCCCTGATCTTCGAGTTCAGCTTCGATTGGCCCTCGCGCGGGGCGATCGCGACGGCGGCCCTGATCTGCGGGTTCACCGGGCTCGACGCGCCCGCCGGGCCGCGGGCGCTGTGGCAGCTGGCGGTGGCCCCGTTCGTCGGCGCGGCGGCGGCGATCGGCGTGCTGGCGAGCCACTGGGCCCCGGCCGCGGTCCTGGCGATGGGACTGATCGCGGCCCTCGCGGGCTACTGCTTCGCCGACACCCTGCGGCTCGCCTTCGCGGGCTTCTCCTGCGCGGTCGCGCTGATGATCGCCGAGGGCCTCTTCCTGCCCGTCCACGACGCCCTGCCCGCGCTCCTCTACGGCGCCTCCGGTGGGGTGCTCCAGGCCGCCTGGGCGGGGTGCGTCTGGCTCGTCTACGACCGCGACTCCGACAACGAGAGCGGCTGGAACTGGGCCCGCACGAAGGCCCGCCTGCTAGAGAACTTCACGCTGGAATCGCCGATCGCCCGCCACGCGCTGCGCTTCGGCGTCGCCCTGGCGCTCGGCGTCGCGATCTACCGGGTCGCCGGGATGCGCGAGCATGGCTACTGGATCCCGTTGACGATCCTCTTCGTCCTGCGCCCCGAACGCGACGAGACCGACCGCCGCCTCGTCCTCCGCGCGGTCGGGACGCTGGTCGGATTGGCCCTGGCGACGGCGATGGCATCCGCCTTCGACGGCGCCGAGGTGCCGATCGCGATCGTCCTCAGCATCTCCGCGGCGCTCTCCTTCGGCCTGATCACGGTGCAGTACGCCGCCTTCACCGCGGCGATCACGACCTACGTGGTGCTCCTCTCCGACACCCTCGGGGAGGCGCGGCTCGATGCCGCCGGCCAGCGGGTGATCGGCACCGCGGTCGGCATCGCGATCGCCTACGCCGCCTTTCGGATCTACCCGGGGCCGGGCGAAAAACGGCGGCTGCGCTGACTCTGCGCTAACTTTCTGGCCGGCCGGCCAAACGGGAGAGGGAGGGGTAGCGGTGAGCAACCGTACGTTCGTGATCGGGGTCGGGATGACCAAGTTCGAGAAGCCCGGGACCAAGGAGGGCGACTACCCGGACTGGGCGGTCGAGGCGGGGACCCGGGCACTCGCCGACGCCGGGATCTCCTACGAGGACGTCGAGCAGGCCTACGCCGGCTATTGCTACGGCGACTCGACCTACGGCCAGCGCGCCCTCTACGGGCTCGGCCTCACCGGCATCCCGGTGGTCAACGTCAACAACAACTGCTCGACCGGATCCTCGGCGCTCTTCCTCGCCCGCCAGGCGGTCAAGGGTGGCCTCGTCGACTGCGCGCTCGCGGTCGGCTTCGAGAAGATGGAGCCCGGCAGCCTCGGCGTCAAGTACACCGATCGCACCAACGCGCTCGACAAACATGCGATGCGGATGTTCGAGATCCGCGATCCCGAGGCCTCACCGCCGGCGCCGCAGATGTTCGGCAACGCCGGCCGCGACCACATGGAGAAGTACGGCTCGACGCCCGACCACTTCGCCTGGATCGGCTGGAAGAACCACAAGCACTCGGTCAACAACCCCTATGCCCAGTTCCAGGACGAGTACTCGCTCGCCGACATCAAGGCGGCGAAGATGATCCACGACCCGCTGACCAAGCTGCAGTGCTCGCCGACCTCCGACGGGGCGGCCTGCGCGATCGTCGCCTCCGAGCGTTATGTCGACTCGCACGACCTCTGGGACAAGGCGGTCGAGATCGTCGGCCAATCGATGGTCACCGACCTCACCTCGACCTTCGACGAGAGCGCCGACTGCATGACGATCGTCGGCTCGGAGATGTCGCGGACCGCGGCGGACGCGGCCTACGAGGAGGCGGGGGTGGCGCCGCACGAGGTCGACGTCTGCGAGCTCCACGATTGCTTCAGCGCCAACGAGCTGATCACCTACGAAGCGCTCGGGTTCGCCGCGGAAGGCGAGGCGCACAAGCTGGTCGAGGCGGAGGCGACGACCTTCGGCGGCCAGGTGGTGGTCAACCCGTCCGGCGGGCTGATCTCGAAGGGGCACCCGCTCGGGGCCACCGGCCTCGCGCAGTGCTCGGAGCTGACCTGGCAGCTGCGCGGCGAATCCGGGCGCCGACAGGTCGAAGGTGCGAAGGTAGCCCTGCAACACAACATCGGCCTCGGCGGCGCCGCCGTGGTCACGGTCTACAAGCCGGCGTCCTGAACGGGCCCGGGAGGAGGAGTTCCATGGCGAAGCAGCGGCGGTCATTGAACGGCAAGGTCGTGGCGATCACCGGCGGTGCGCGCGGGATCGGCAAGGCGACGGCGGAAGCCCTGGTGAGGCGCGGGGCCCGGGTGGCGATCGGGGACATCGACCCGGCGCTGGCCGAGCAGACCGCGACCGGGCTCGGTGGGGGGAGCGTGGCGACGCGGCTCGACGTCTCCGATCGGGCCTCCTTCGAAGCCTTCCTCGACGAGGCCGAGCGCCAGCTCGGTCCGGTCGACGTGGTGATCAACAACGCCGGGATCATGCCGACGACGCCGTTCCTGGAGGAGTCCGAGGAGTCCTTCCGGCGCCAGATCGAGATCAACCTGATCGGCGTCATCCACGGCACCCAGCTGGCGATGGCCCGGATGCTTCCCCGCGACAGCGGCCACATCGTCAACATCGCCTCGCAGGCCGGCAAAACCGGCGTGCCCGGGATCGCCACCTACTCGGCGACCAAGCACGCCGTGGTCGGCCTGAGCGAGTCCGTCCGCGGCGAGCTGCGCGGCCGCAACGTCGAGATCTCCTGCGTGATGCCGACCGTGGTCAACACCGAGCTCACCGCGGGCGTCGGCCAGAAATGGGTCAAACCGGTGGAGGCGACCGACGTCGCCGAGGCGATCGCGGAGGCGCTCGAAGTCCCGCGCTTCGACGTCTACGTGCCGAAATCGAACGGCGCCCTGCTGCGCGCCGCGGCGCTGATGCCGCGCGCGGCGGCCGAGGCCGTCGGCCGGGCGATGGGAACCGACAAGCTGATGACCGAGGTCGATCATGCCGCCCGCGCGGCCTACGAGGAGCGCGCCGCCCAGAGCACCGGCGACCGGGACACGGCCGCCCACTGACCGATGGCCGCGGGGGCCATGGGCAAGGCCTACGACGCCACCTGGGGCCGGCTCTTCGCGGCGCTCTACGATCGCGGGCTGAAGGCGAGCGAGGAGAACGGGCTCGGCGAGGTGCGCCGGGCCCTCCTCGGTGACGCCCGCGGTCGGGTCGTCGAGATCGGCGCCGGGACCGGCGTGAACCTCGACCTCTACGGCCCCGAGGTCGAGGACCTGACCCTGATCGAGCCCGATCCCCACATGGGCGCCCGGTTGAAGGCGCACCTCGAGACCCGGACCAACAAACTGCCCGCTCGCCTTCTCCCGGCGCCCGCCGAAGCGATCCCCTGCGCGGACGACACCTTCGACACCGCGGTCGCGACCCTCGTCCTCTGCACGGTCCCCGACCCCGCGGCCGCGATCGCCGAGCTGTCCCGCGTCCTCAAGGCCGGCGGCCGCCTCCTCTTCATCGAGCACGTCCGCTCCGAGGACCCCGGGACCGCCCGTTGGCAGGACCGGCTGGAGAAGCCCTGGCGCTTCCTGGCCGACGGCTGCCATTGCAATCGCGACACCGCCGCAGGCCTGGCCGACTCCGCCTTCCGGGTCGAGTCGATCGACCACGGAGCCCTGCCGAAAGCGATCCCGATCGTCCGTCCGCTGATCGTCGGGACCGCCGTTCTCGACGGCTGACCCCTTCGGAATCCCGTTCCTTTTTCGATACGGGACGTTCACAACTCCTTCTGCCTGCCGGCTCAGGATCGCCGGTATGAGCAGGGGCATCCAAGGTTCTGGCGGGTGGCGCGATCCGAACGATCCGCGCGATCCCGCCGCGGCCGATCGCCTCGCGTCGGTCGATCCCGACGGCCTGATGCGGCGCCGCGACTTCCTCCAGCGTGCCGCCGTGGCGGGCGGGATGGCGGCGGGGATGGCGAGCATCCTCGGCCCCGACGCGATCCTCGGCCAGGCCGCCGCCGCCGAGCGCCGCGACGTCCCCGCGGCGGCGAACCTCCCGCTCGACACGATCGTCGTCCTGATGATGGAGAACCGCTCCTTCGACCATTACCTGGGTTGGCTGCCCGGCGCCGACGGTCGCCAGGCCGGGCTCACCTTCACCGACGCCACCGGCGCGAGCTTCGAAACGCACCGCCTCGCCCCCGACTGGCAGGGCTGCGCGCACCCGGATCCCGACCACTCCTGGGAAGGGGGGAGGGAGCAGCTCGACGGGGGAAGGATGGACGGCTTCCTGCGCTCGGGCGAAAACGACGTCTTCTCGATCGGCTACTACGCCGAGGAGGACCTGCCGTTCATCCCCGCCGTGGCCCGCGAGTTCACCACCTTCGACCGGTTCTTCTGCTCGCTTCTCGCCTCGACCTACCCGAACCGTTACTACATGCACGCGGCCCAGTCCTACGGGATGAAGGACAACACGCTGCCCTTCGCCGACGGCAACGTCGAAGACGCGCTGGGCTGGCCGGACACGACGATCTTCCACGCGCTCGCGGCCGCGGGGGTGTCCAACCGCTATTTCTACACCGACATCCCGGTGTCGGCGCTGTGGGGCGCGCCCGGCCTGGCGCGCTCGGGCCAGGTGCAGGAGTACTACGAACGCTGCGCCACCGGCACGCTGCCGGCGGTCTCCTTCGTCGATCCCTCCTTCGCGGGCGAGGAAGAAGGGACCTCGGGCGACGAACACCCGCACGGCGACGTCCGGGTCGGCCAGGCATTCATGTCCGACGTCGTCCACGCCTTCATGGAAGGCCCCCAGTGGAAGCGCGGCGCGCTCTTCATCGTCTACGACGAGTGGGGCGGCTTCTTCGACCACGTCAGGCCGCCGCGCGTGCCCGACGTGCGGGCGAGCGCCCAGGTCGCCGAAGACTTCGGCCAGATGGGCATGCGGATCCCGGCGGTCCTCGTCTCGCCCTACGCCAGGCGAGGCCACGTCGACCACAACATCTACGGCTTCGAGTCGATCCTGAAGCTGATCCGTTACCGCTTCGGCCTGTCGCCGCTGACCGTCCGCGACCAGTACGCGAAGAACATCCTGCGCTCCTTCGACTTCGATTCGAACCCGAACTACGAAGTCCCGGACCTGCCCGATCCACCGACCGTCGCGGGCGACGCCTGCCAGTCCTCGGGTGGCGGCAAAAGCATCTTCGAAGAACTGGCCGCGAAAGCGGGCGCCTCCTCGGTGCAGACCCTCGCCCGGCCGAAGGAGCACGACCTGGCAAGCCTGCGTACCTCCGGCTATCTCGAACGTCTGGGCTTCGACTACAAGCCCGCGACGCCGGCGCGCACCTTCCGGCACCCCTCGAAGCTCGGGTCGGCGCCTTGAGGCGCGGCCTCGCCGCGGCGTTCGTGGCCGTGGCTCTGCTGGCCCCGTCGACGGCCACCGCGGCGACGGGCGGCCCGGCGCTGCTGGAGCCCGTGGCGATCAGCGCCTCGGCACCGCAGACGGCCGTCGCCGGGACGCCGTTCGCTCTCCAGGTCGCGGTCGAAGCGGAAGCCGGCGCGCTCGGGATCGCGGCCGCACCGCTGCGGGTGAGGGTCAAGCTCGCGCCCCAGTGCGGCGGCTCCTTCGCCGGGACCGCCGGCCCGACCGCGCTCGAAGCGCCGCTCCCCGTGCCGGTCCCGACCGGCGCCTACTTCCAGACCTTCACCGGTCAGGTGACCGAGGGAGGAACCGGCACCGAGACGGTCTGTGCCTTCCTCGAGGACGCCCAGGAACGCCAGTTCGCGACCGACACCGAAGCGCAGGTGGAAGTGGTTGCCGGAACTGGCGTCGCCTCCCCGGCGGGTCGCCAGTGCCAGGGGGCGACTCAGCGGATGCACGTCCTCGGGCGGAACCTGAAGCCGATCGAGAAGCGGATCGCCAAGGCGAAGCGCCACCTGCGCCACGCCCACGGCAAGGCGCACAAGAAGCTCGCCCGCAAGCTCCGGAAGCTGCGCAAGCAGAAGCGAGGGCTCGCGAGACAGCACCGCGTGGTCACCGAAACCGTCCAGGCAGCGTGCCCGTGAGGCGGGCCGGACTCCTCATCGCGGTCGTTGTCGCGGCCCTGGCGCTGGGCGCGCACGCGACTCCCGCGCACGCTGCCGGGGGGCCGCAGATCAAGCACCTGTTCATCATCGTGATGGAGAACGAGGACGCCGACGAAACCTTCGCGGCGATCCCGCCGGCGCCTTATCTCGCCACGACGATGCGGGCCGAAGGCGCCTACCTGCCGAACTACTACGGCATCGGGCACCAGAGCCTCGACAACTACCTGGCGCTGATCAGCGGCCAGCCGCCCAACCTGCAGACCCAGGCCGACTGCATCTTCTACGGCGACATGCTCGCCACCGGAACCGCTCCGAACGGGGTCGTCGAAGGACAGGGCTGCGTCTTCCCGGCGTCGGCGCAGACGGTCGCCAACCAGCTCGAATCCGCGGGGCACACCTGGCGCAGCTACAACCAGGACATGGCAGCCGGTGCGTCGGCGGGCGAATCGACGACCTGTCGCCATCCGACGCTGAACAGCTTCGACCCCACGCAGAAAGCGACGAGGACCAACCAGTACGCCGCCCGGCACGACCCGTTCGTCTACTTCCACGCGCTGATCGACTCTCCGACCTGTGCCGAAAACGTGGTCGACCTGGATCGCCTGCCCCGGGACCTGGAAAGCCTCGCGACCTCGCCCGAATACGCCTTCATCACTCCCGACCTCTGTTACGACGGCCATGACGACACCTGCGCCGACGAAACCTCGCCTGCCGGCTGGCAGGGAGTGAACACCTTCCTCGAAGAGTGGGTCCCGCGGATCAAGGCCTCGGCCGCCTACCAGGACCACGGCGCGATCATGGTCACCTTCGACGAGTCCGAGAACGGCGCCGAATCCTGCTGCGAAGAGCACTCGGGACCGAACACCCCGAACAACGGCGGCACCACGCCCGGGGATGGCGGCGGGCGCATCGGGGCCGTGATCGAGTCCCCGTGCATCAAACCTGGCACCGTGACCCAGGAGGACTACAACCATTACTCGACCCTCGCCTGGATCGAGGACAACTGGGACCTTCCGCGCCTCGCCGAAGCGAGCGCCGCGGGCCTGCGGCCGTTCGGCTCCGACGTGTTCGACGAACCGGCCTGCGGGGGCACCCCTGGTGACGGAAGTGGCGGAACTGGTGGCGGCGGCGGGGGAGGAGGCTCCGGAGGAGGCGGTGTTGCCCGCGAATCCGTCGCCGCCGGCGTCGAACCTGGCACCAGACTGAAGGTTTGGCCGCATCGGGTGGTCGTGAACGCGCCGCGGATCTTCCATCTCAGGCTCGCGAGCGCTTCGGCTTCGTGTCGCGTCGGCGCCACGGTCAGATTTGCCGGTCACCGGGTGACGACGAACGCCCGCGGCCGCGCTCACGTCAAGCTGGCGCTTCCGCATCCGGGTAAATGGATCGCCGTCGCGCGCCCGACCGCATGCGCGCCGGCCAAGGCCGTGGTCCGCGGCCACCGCTGAAAAAGGTCCGGTTGGCGCTACGCGTTTCGCGGAACCGCCGATTCCAGGGCCTTAGAAGGGCTTAGAGAGCCTCGGTTTCCGGCCGTTTCCAGATCCAACGCACGATAATCTTGGTTATGTAAACCTGAGGCGAGAGGGCGGGTCGGGTCCCTCGCGCGCCCCTCTCCTAGGACGCCTTTTCGATCGCGTCTTCGAGCTCGCCGCTGCTTTCCGGCGTGCCGATCTTTTCCAGGCCTTCTGAGCCCGGGCCTTCGATCGCGAACGACGGCGTGCCGCCGAAGCCGAGCTTTTCGGCTTCCTTGGTCTCGGCTTCGACCTGCGACTTGTACTTGTGGCCCTTGCGTTCCTTGTTCCAGCCGGCGAGCTCGGGAATTCCTGCTTTCTTGCCGATCGATTCGATGAATTCTTCGGTCACGTAGCCGGAGTTCTCCTCGCCCTGGTTGCGGTAGAAAAGCTCGATGAAGTTCCAGGCCCGGCCCTGGGCGCCGGCCGCGATCGCGGCTTCGGCGGCGGGAACCGACTGAGGCCCGATGATGATGAAGTTCCGGAAGGTGATGTTCGCTTCGCCCTTGCGGACTGCGCCTTCGATCACCGGCGGCGTCACTTCTTCGGCGTTCGCCTTGCAGAACGGGCACTGCAGGTCCCCGTACTCGTAGATCTTCACCGGCGCGTTGGGGTCACCGAGACGGGTCGCGCTCTGCGGGATGCCGCTTAGTAGTCGACCGACCTCGCCCTGCTGCTTCTGCGTCGGTTCGCCGCCGGAGCCACCGCCGCTCGAGCCGGCGACGATGACCACGACGACGACGGCGATGACCGCCAGGAAGACGCCGCCCGAGGCGAGCTGCAGCAGCTTCTGCCGCCGGGCGTCGTCCACGACGGACTAGCTGGCTTCCTTGATCGCTTCTTCGATCGCTTCGGTCGAGCCGGGCGTGCCGAGCAGTTCGAGCCCGTTGGATTTAGGTCCTTCGATCGAGAACGACGGCGTGCCGTTGAAGCCCAGTTTTTCGGCCTGTTCGGTCGTCGCTTCGATGTGTTTCTTGTACTTCTTGCTCTGCCATTCTTCCTTCCACTTGGAGAAGTTCGGCACGCCGACGTATTTCGCCATCGCTTCGATGAATTCGTCGGTCGCGTAGCCCGAGTTCTCCTCGCCCTGGTTGCGGTACCAGGTCTCGATGAAGCTCCAGCCTTTGCCCTGGGCGCCCGCGGCCGCGGCGGCTTCGCCGGCCGGGATCGACTGCGGCCCGATGATGATGAAGTCGCGATAGGTGATGCTGACTTCGCCCTTCTTCACCTGGTTTTCGATGATCGGAGGAAGGATTTTTTCCGAATATTCTTTGCAGACCGGGCACTGCAGGTCCCCGTACTCGTAGATTTTGACCGG
This sequence comes from Heliamphora exappendiculata, assembly GCA_034768845.1. Classification (NCBI taxonomy): domain Eukaryota; kingdom Viridiplantae; phylum Streptophyta; class Magnoliopsida; order Ericales; family Sarraceniaceae; genus Heliamphora; species Heliamphora exappendiculata. The sequence continues at coordinate 28,808 of JAOTRH010188683.1, forward strand.
CGCTTTCGGGTCGCCCAGAACCGTCTGGTTCTGCGGGATCCCGGCCAGGAGCTTTTCGACGTGGCCTTTTTCGACGAAGTTCGAGGGGTCGCCGCCGTTGCTGCTGCTGCCTCCACCGCTGGCGACGATCACGACCACGACGATGATGATCGCCAGGAACACCCCGCCGGCCGCGAGCTGGAGCAGGCGCGTCCGCCGATCGCCGCTGGCCGCTTCCGATTCGGCCGCGATGCGTTCTTCTCGGCGTTTCTCCCTGTCGCGCTGGTTGCTCATCAGTCCTCCGTGTCGTTTACGTGCGAATCGGTACTGCCGCGGCCTGCGACCTTAGTCGCCGGCGCGGTCGGCCGCGCTCAGGCGTCCTCGGCGACCGGCCTCGTCTGCACTCCCGCCCCACCGCCGAATACCTTGCCGCCGTCGGGCGTGCCGACGTAACCGAGCAGCCGGGCGATATTGAGCAGGAAGCAGATCGTCATCAGGACCGCGTTGGCGACGCACCACTGGCAGATCGCTTCGATCTTCCAGATCTCCAGGTAGGTCAGGTAGATGCTGAAGCCGAAGCCGCCGAGGGTGAACAGAAAGCCCCCCAGGCGCGCGTAGTCGTTGCCGAAGAAGACGGTTCCGAGGATCAGGATCCAGCCGATGATGCCGAAGACGGCGACGTTGATCCCGGCGATGTGCGAGTAGGAGCTCTTGGCGACCGTCTCGCAGCCACCGCCTCCCGCCAGGCACGCGGGCGAGCCCGAGGTCGAGTCGGAGATGAAGATGTAGGTGGCCACGCAGAGGCCGAGGACCCCGACGAAGGCAATTGCGCTACGAAGAATTCGTTCATTCGGAAAGCTCATACCAAAACCTTTAGGTGGATAGTGCCACGTCCGGCTCAAGCGCGAATAAGGAAATCTCCCGTGAAAGGCGCCCGCCCTGCCAGGCCAGCGGCGATTGACCTTCATCCTCGCTGATCAGTCGCCCGTTCGGCAAGGTGGCCGCGTAGGCCGCCGCGACCTCGTAAGGATGACCCGGATCGGCCTCGTCATGCGACGCGACGACCAGCGTCGGCACCTCGAGCCGGACCAGGTCGACGATCGACCCGAAGGGTCGCGACGCGGGCGTCTCGCGCAGCGCCCGCACCATCTCGTCCAGGTTCCGGTGCAGCTCCATGCGCTGTCGGCTCGCTTTCGCGACGCCGTCCCGCCAGGCCTCGGCGACGCCGCTCTCCATCATCAGGTACTCGACGAACCCGTCGATCCCGCCGCGTTCGAGCGCGGTCGCCAGGCCGTCCCAGTACTCCAGCGTCGCGTCGGAGATCTCCCCCGTGTAGGTCGGGCCGACCAGGATCAGGCCGCTCAGCCGCTCCGGGTGCGCGAGCGCATAACCGACCGCGGTGTGGGCGCCCATCGAGTGGCCGCCGAGCAGGAAGCGCCCCTCGCCGACCTCGGTGTCCACGACCCGCTCGAGATCCGCGATCAGCTCCGGGTATCCATAACTCTGCCCGGCGGGCGCCGGGTCGGACTCGCCGTGGCCGCGGGCGTCATAGGTGATCAGCCGGTGCCCTTCCCGCTCGAGGAAGCGCGAACCCTGGACCACGTACCGTCGGCTCGCCGTCAGCCCGTGGCAGAGGACGATCGGGGCGCCCTCCCCCGCCGCGGATCCGCGCAGGATCGGTTCCGGCCCGACCTCGAACTCCGCGTCGCCTGCGGCCGCCATCAGCCGACCTCCGCCACCGCGCGCTCGAGGTCGGCTACCGACTCGTAGGTGAGCCCGGCCAGGCTCACCTTGCGGTAGCCGATCCTGCCCTCCTCGTCGACGACGAAGATCGCTCGGCGGACCAGCGGCCCGGCGAGTACGCCGTAGGCCTTGGCGACCGCCTTGTCCTCGTCGGCGAGGAGCGGCACGTTCAGCTTCTTCTCCTCGGTGAAGCGCTCGTGCGAGTCGACCCCCTGCGGCGAGATCCCCAGCACGTCGGCACCGATCCCGTCGAGTCGCTCGCCTTCGTCGCGGTAGGAGCAGAACTGTTTCGTGCAGACGGCGGTGAAGTCGCCGGGGTAGAAGGCGAGGACGACCTTGCGGCCGCGATAGTCGGACAGTCGGTAGGTGCGCCCGCCCGTGCCGGGGAGCTCGAACTCCGGTGCAACGTCTCCTACATCAAGCTTGGCCACTGCCAGAGCTTACGGAGCGAGGCCTAGCCGCGTTCGATCGTCATCTTTTCGATGACCACGGGCTCGGTCGGCTTTTCTTCCGGCGTGCCGAGTTCGCCGATCCGTTCGACCACGTCGAGGCCCTTGGTGACTTTGCCCGCCAGCGCGTATTCGGGCGGCAGGGTTTCGCCCTGCGGGCCGGTCACGATGTAGAACTGGCTGCCGGCGGCGCCCGCCGGGGCTTCGGCGGTCTTCGCCATCGCCACCGTGCCGAGCGTGTATTTCAGGTTTTTCGGCGGGGCCTGGACGACTTCGTAGCCGGGGCCGCCGCTGCCGTCGCCGTTCGGATCGCCGCCCTGGATCACGAATTCCGGGACGATCCGGTGGAAGGTCAGGTCGTTGTAGAAGCCTTTTTCGCCGAGGTAGGCGAAGGAGTTGGCGATCGTCAGCGCTTCGGTGGTCGCCAGTTCGATGTCGAAGGTGCCGCAGTTCGTTTCGACGACGGCGGTTACCTTTTCGCCCTTCTTGGTCGTCAGCTTCGGCTTCGGCAGGCTCTCTTTACGCGGCTTCGGCTGGGCGACCTTCTTGCATTCGGACGCGGCGTCGCCTTCCTTGGCCCCTTCTTTGCCGTTTTCCTTGCTCGCGGTGGTCTTCGTTTCTTCGCTGGAGCTGCCGCCGCCGCTACGGGAGATGACGATGATCCCGACGATCACGATCGCCAGGAGCGCGAATCCGCCCAGGATGTACCACCGTTTGTCGAACTGGTCCCCGCCCATTCGGTGCGCAAGATTAGAGCAATTACGATGGGATCGCGATGTCGAGTCCACCACCGCTGACGCCCCTGGCAGCCGCGGTGCTCCACGTCGGCACGCCTGAGCGGGTCCTGCAGATCGGCTCCGGCGACGGCGAGGCGGCGCTCTTCCTCGCCCGCGAGTTCCCGACCGCCCGGATCCGCGGCCTCGACGCCGATCCCGAGGCGGTCGCCGCGGCGACCGGGCGGGTCGGCCTCGACCCGGAGGGAAGGGTCGCCTTCAAGGTCGGCGGCCCGCGGCGCCTCCCCTACCCGGAGGACCAGTTCGATCTCGTCGCCGTCGTCGACGTCCGCCCTTCCCCCGTTGAGGTCGCCCGCATCCTGCGCCCCGGGGGGCACCTTCTCCTGGTCGCCACGGGCGGCGCGGCGGTCGGCGGCGGACCGGCCGGATGGCTCCTGCGGCGGGGCCTCGCGACCCGTGGCTTCGAGCGCGTCGCCGCCGCGGAGGCGGGCTCCGGCACCTTCGTGGTGCTGCGCCTCGGTGCCGCGTAGGCTGGGCCGATGGAGGCGACGGGCGGCGCGGATGCGCGGTACGACGACGGGCAGACGCCGCTCGTCCTGCTCGTCAACCCCTCCTCCGGCGGCGGCAAGGCGCTGAAGCTCCTGCCCCGGATCGAGGCGGTCCTCGATGCCGGTCGCGTGCCCTTCCGCGTCGTCCGCACGAAGAGCCTCGAGCACGGGGTCGAGGCGGCGCTCGCGGCGGTCGAGGCCGGGGAGCTGCCGGTGGTCGTCAGCGGCGACGGGATGATCGGCGCGATCGGCGGCGCGATGGTCGGCAGCGAGACGCCGCTCGGGATCGTGCCGGTCGGGCGCGGCAACGATCTCGCCCGGGTGCTCGGCATCCCGACCGAGCCGGAGGCGGCGATGGCGATCGTCGTCGGCGGGGAGACCCGCACGATCGACGTCGGCGAGGCGAACGGCCGCCGCTTCCTCGGCATCGCCAGCCTCGGCTTCGACTCGGAAGCCAACCGCATCGCCAACGAGAGCCGCCTCGGCGGCAACCTGGTCTACGCCTACGCGGCCCTGCGCGCCCTCTTCGCCTGGAAGCCCGCCCGGTTCACGATCGCGATCGGCGACCGGCGCACCCGGGTCGAGGGCTACTCCGTCGTCGTCGCCAACAACAGCGCCTACGGGGGCGGCATGTACGTCGCCCCCGACGCCGACCTCGAAGACGGCGAATTCGACGTGGTGACGATCGGCAAGGTCGGCAAGCTCCGCTTCCTGGGTAACCTGCCCAAGGTGTTCAAGGGCACCCACCTTCGCAACGACGAGGTGCACGTCATGCGCGCCTCGCGGCTCTCGCTCAGCGCCAGTCGCCCCTTCGCGGTCTACGCCGACGGCGAGCACCTGACCGACCTCCCCGCCGACCTGCGGGTGATACCGCACGCGCTTCGCGTGCTGGTCCCGCCGGCCGCCGCTTGAGCGCCTTCGGGGCCAAGCGCGCGCTGGCACGGGGCATCGGCGCGGCCAGCCGGCGCTCCGGGCGCGGCGGCGGGACGACCCTGCCGGGACGCGTGCTGCTGCGGCTGGAGCCGGAGGCGATCGCGAGGCTCGGCGCGGACCTCACCGCGGGGTCGACGGTCGTCTCGGCGACCAACGGGAAGACGACGACGACGGGGATGATCGCCGCGATCCTCGGCGCCGAGGGGCGTCGGCCGGTCCACAACCGGGCGGGCTCGAACATGACCTGGGGCGTGGCGACCGCGTTGCTCGAGCAGCAAGGCACCGAAGGCCTCTTCGAGGTCGACGAGGCCTGGCTGCCGCGGGTGGCCGAGCAGCTGCACCCGCGTCTGATCGTGCTGGGCAACCTCTTCCGCGATCAGCTCGACCGCTACGGCGAGATGGAGGCGCTGGCCGAGGAGTGGGCGAAGGCCGTCGCCGCGGCGCCCGCGGGGACCGGGCTGGCGCTGAACGCCGACGACCCGCTGATCGCGGACCTCGGTCGCGATCCCGACACCGAGCGCCCGCACGAGGGCACCCTCTACTTCGGCATCGAGGACCACTCGCAGGCGCTGCCCGAGCTGCAGCACGCCTTCGACGCCAAGCACTGCCGCCGCTGCGGGCACCCCTACGCCTACGAGGTCGCCTTCGTCGGGCACCTCGGTCACTACTCCTGCCCGAACTGCGGGGCGCAGCGGCCGCTGCCCGACGTCGCCGCGACGCGGATCGAGCTGCGCGGCATGGACGGCTCGGCGGCGACGGTGCGGGTGCCCGGCGGCGAGATCGAGGTCGAGCTGCCCCTCCCCGGCCTCTACAACGTCTACAACGCGCTGGCGGCAATTTCGGCGGCGATCGTGCTGGGCGTGGAGCCGGGCCGGATCACCGCCGCCCTGCGCGACATCCGCGCCGCCTTCGGCCGGGTGGAGACGATCAAGCTCGACGATCAGGGCGCCAGCCTGGCGATCCTCCTGATCAAGAACCCGGCCGGCGCCAACGAGGTCCTGCGGACGTTGAAGCTCGAGGCCGGGGACCACGCGGCGGGGATCGACCTCTGGATCGCCCTCAACGACCGGATCGCGGACGGGCGCGACGTCTCCTGGGTCTGGGACGCCGACTTCGAGGTATTGGGCGACTCGGTGCGGCGCGTCACCTGCGCCGGGACGCGGGCGCCGGAGATGGCGCTGCGGCTGAAGTACGCGGGCTGGCCCGAGGACCGGATCGTGGTCGAGCCCGGGATCGCCGCCTCTCTTGACGGCGCGGTGTCGTCCGCGCAGGGGCGCGTCTTCGCCCTCCCCACCTACACCGCCCTGCTCGAGCTGCGCAAGCTGCTCGCCGACCGCGGCCTGGCGAAGGAGTTCTGGCAGTGAGCGCGTCCACCAGCGAGGCGGCGATCTGGCACGACGTCGAGTGCGGCGCCTACGCCGCCGACCTGAAGGTCTGGGACGAGCTCGCCGACCGTTGCGGGGACCCGGTGGTCGAGCTCGGCGCCGGCACCGGCCGCCTGGCGATCCACCTGGCCCGCCGTGGTCATCGGGTGATCGGCCTCGACCGCGATCCGGTGCTGATCGAAGCGCTGGGCGAACGCGCGGTCGGCCTCCCGGTGACGCCGCTGCTCGCCGACGCGCGCGGCTTCGAGCTGCCCGAGCCGGCCGCCTTGATCCTGGCGCCGATGCAGCTGCTGCAGATGCTCGCCGACCGCGACGAGCGCCTCACCTGCCTCGACTCGGTGGCCGCCCAGCTCCTTCCCGGCGGCCGCTTCGCGGCGGCGATGGTCGAGGGGATGCCGGAGCCCGAGGAGGGCGAGCCGCTCCTTCCCGACGTGCGCGAGGTGGACGGCTGGGTCTACTCCAGCCTGCCGCTCGAAGCGAGCGTCGGCCCCGACCACATCACCGTCCACCGCCTGCGCCAGAAGGTCTCGCCGAGCGGCGAGCTGACCGACATCCCCGACCAGGTCACGATCTGCACGATGACCGCGGACGAGCTCGAGCTCGAGGCGGCCGAGGTCGGCCTGGTGCCGATCGAACGTCTGTACATCGACCCGACCGACGACCACGTCGGATCCACCGTGGTCGTCCTCGGCGAGGAGGCCTGAGATGGAGCTCCGCGTCCTCAGCCTCTATCCCGAGCAGATGAACATCTACGCCGACCGCGGCAACATCCTCTTCCTGCAGCGCCGCTGCGAGTGGCGTGGGATCGGGTTCGAGTGGAAGGGCGCGGGCCCGGGCGAGTCGGTCGACCCCGCCGCGCACGACCTCTTCTACATCGGCGGCGGCCAGGACCGCGACCAGCGCGTCGTCGCCGCCGACATGGTCGAGACCAAGCGATCCGCCCTCGCCTCCGCCGTCGACGACGGCGCCGCCCTGCTCGCCGTCTGCGGTGGCTACCAGTTGCTCGGCGAGAGCTACCAGCTGGGCGAGGAGACCCTCCCTGGCCTCGGCCTGGCCGACCTCCGCACGGTCCGCGAGGAGGGCCCGCGGCTGATCGGCAACGTCGCGATCGAGACCGACCTGGGCGGCGAGAAACGCGTCCTCGCGGGCTTCGAGAACCACGGTGGCCGCACCTACCTCGGCCCCGCGGCACGTCCCCTCGGCCGCGTGGTCAAAGGCCATGGCAACAACGGCGGCGACGGCCTCGAGGGGGTCTGGCGCGACAACCTCGTCGGCACCTACCTCCACGGCCCCCTCCTCCCGAAGAACTCCTGGCTGGCCGATCACCTGATCGAGCTGGGCCTCGAGCGCCGCTACGGCACCCGCCCCACCCTCGACCCCCTCCCCGACGAGCTCGAGCGCGCCGCCCACGCGAGCGCGCGGGCGGCGGCGGGGGTCTAGGGGTGGCATCTGACCGAGGAAAGTGGCGCAAGGGCTTTCGGCTAGCGCGGCCGGTGGATTCCGCGCTATTCCTCAGTTCGACATGACCGAACTTTCGAACTGACCGTTCGAAGTTCACGCACTCCGTGACGGGACGATCACGTAAGTCCGACTTCGTCCCCCCGAACCTACGGAGCCGCCGGGACGACGACCAACGGACCGTCTCCCTTCCCCAGCGCCGCGGTGTCGAACGACTCTGACGAGAGGCGCTCGACCTTCGGCATCGCCTCGACGAACGCCTCCTCGGTCTCGAGAAAGTTGATTCTTTCGGTCTTGTAGTGCATCGGCACCACCCAGGTCGGGGACAGATCCGTGGCGATCGCCGCGGCCGTCGCGCCGTCGATGGTGAAGCCGCCGCCGACCGGGAGGAAGAGCAGGTCGATGCCGTCGAGGTGGGCGCGTTGCTCGGGGCGCAGCGCCGCCTGGCCGAAGTCGCCGAAGTGGGCCACGCGGAATCCGTCGAGGGTGAAGACGACGATCGTGTTCGGCCCGCGCTCGGTGCCGGCGACGGCGTCGTGCTCGGAGGCGATCGCCACCACGTCGCCGACAGGCGACTCGTGGGTGCCGGCCCGGGAGCGGACCAGGGTCGGCTCACCGTCGATGACCTCGACCCCGTTGTGGTCGACGTGCTCGTGGGTCACGATCAGCAGGTCGACCTCCGCGGGCGGGTCGATCGGTGGGTAGTTCCACTCGATCCCCCTCCCCGCGGCGGCGGACATGTCGCCCCAGGGATCGATGAAGACGGTCGCGGCGTCGCCCGCCAGCGTGAACGCCGACTGCCCGTGCCAATCAACTCGCATGTGACTCCTCCAGCTCTCGGACCTTGCGTGCGGGCGCGGCCTTGGCCTCGCTCGCCTCGGTGTGGGTGTACCGCCCGCCGCGCGCCAGCGACGCGACGGCGGCGGTCAGGCAGGCGACGATCGCGAAGCCGAAGGCGGTGTCGAGGCCGTTGCTGAAGGGCTTCGAGATCAGGCTCGGGAAGAAGCCGTGGCCGGTGAGCACCGCCTGGGCGTGCTGCGGCAGCTGGTGGAGGGTCCCCGTGCCGATCAGGTGTTCGATCGGGTTGTAGCCGAGGAAGGCGGCGAAGAGGACCGAGATCGGTGGCGTTTCGCCGACTTCGTGTGCTTTCGCGTGACTGACGCCGTGCGCTTCGAGGCCGCTCGAGAGAACGTGCGGCAGGGTCGAGGCGAGCCCGATGATCAGCAGGGTGAAGAAGATCCCCATCGAGATGACCTGGGCCGAGTTCTGGAAGGTCTGGTTCATGCCGCCGCCGGCCCCGCGCGCGTCGGCGGGCAGGCTGTTCATCACCGCGGCCCGGTTGGGCGAGGCGAACATCCCCATCGAGATCCCGTTGAACGCGAGGATCGCGGCGAAGACGGGATAGGAGAAGTCGACCGGCAGCAGCGTCAGGGCGGCGAAGCTCGCGGCAGCCGCGACCATCCCGCCGGTCGCGAACCCGCGCGCCCCGAAGCGATCCGACAGGTAGCCCGAGGTCGGTCCCGCGATCAGCATCCCGATCGTCAGCGGCAGCATGTAGATGCCTGCCAGCAACGGCGCTTCGGTGTAGTCGTAGCCGTGCAGCGGCAGCCAGATGCCCTGTAGCCAGATGATCAGCATGAACATCAGGCCGCCGCGGGCGACCGCGGCGAGGAAGGTCGAGAGCGTGCCGAAGGTGAAGGCGCGGATCTTGAACAGCGGCAGCCGGAACATCGGTTCCTCGACCCGGCGCTCGATCTGGACGAAGGCGACCAGCGAGATCGCCGCCAGGGCCAGCAGCGCGAGGACCAAGGGACTGTCCCAGCCGGTCGGCGAGCCGCCGTGGGGGCGGATCCCGAAGGTGACGGCCACCATCGCCAGGATCAGCCCGAGGGCGAAGGTGACGTTCCCCCACCAGTCGATCTTGCCCGGGTGCGGGGTCGAGAGCTCTTTCAGCTTGAAGAAGGCCCAGACGGTGCCGAAGAGGCCGACCGGCACCGAGATCAGGAAGACGAGGCGCCAGTCGATCGGGGCGAGGAGGCCGCCGAGGACGAGGCCGACGAACATGCCGCTGACGCCGACGATGTTGTTGATCCCCAGCGCCATGCCGCGCTGGTTGGCGGGGAAGGCGTCGGTCAGGATCGCCGCCGAATTGGCGAGCAGGCAGGCGCCGCCGATCCCCTGGACGATGCGGAAGCTGATCAGGAAGAGGGCTCCGTCGGTCCCGGTCAGCCAATCGATCGCCAGCATCAGCGAGGCGAACGTGTAGATGACGAAGCCGAGGGTGTAGATCCGCACCCGGCCGTACATGTCCCCCAGGCGGCCGAGGCTGACGATCAGCACGCTGGTCACGACCAGGTAGCCGAGGATCATCCAGAGCAGGTAGAAGCTGTTGGAGGGCAGCAGCGGGTCGAGGTGGATGCCGCGGAAGATGTCGGGCATCGCGATGATCGTGATCGACGCGTCGAGGGTCGCCAGCAGGATCGCCAAGGTGGTGTTGGAGAGCGCCACCCACTTGTACTTGTCGTCGTGGGCGGCCCCGTTCCCGTTGGCGGTTGCGGCTGAGACCATGGCTACATAATACACAGGCAACCTGTGCAGTTTGCCTGCCTATGTGCGTTAAGCTGGAGGGGTGCCGACGCGGACCGAGACCGACATCGCGCCCCTCGCCGCCGACCTCCGGGTCGCGGTCGGCCAGCTGATCCGCCGTCTGCGCTCGGAGAACCTCTTCCCGCTTACCCAGCTCTGGGTCCTGGGACGCCTCGACCGCGAAGGCCCCGGCAGCGTTTCTGAGCTCGCCCAGGCCCTGCGCGTCCGGCCTCAGTCGATGGCGCAGACGGTCGGCGACCTGGAGGCCGAAGGGATGGTCGAGCGCAATCCCGACCCCGGCGACCGACGCCGCGCCCTCGTCAGCCTGACCGAGGCCGGCCGCGCCCGCATCCTTGCCGATCGCGCCGCCCGCGAGGGCTGGCTGGTGAAAGCGTTGGAGGAGCTGTCCGAGGAGGATCGCGAGACGATCGAGCGGGCCGTCGAGATCCTCGACCGCCTCGCCGCGGCGGACGTCTAGCGGCCGGTGCTGCCGAAGCCGCCCTCGCCGCGGGCGGAATCGGAGAGCTCGGCGACCTCGACCGGCTCGGCGAGCGCGATCGGCGTCACGACCAGCTGCGCGATCCGGGCGCCCGCCTCGATCCGCACCGTCTCGGCCGGGTCGGTGTTCAGCAGCAGCACCCGGATTTCGCCGCGGTAGCCCGCGTCGATCAGGCCGGGGCTGTTGACCAGGCCGATCCCGTGTTCACGCGCCAGGCCGGAGCGCGGCAGGACCAGCCCGGCGTGCCCCTCGGGGACCTCGATCGCGATCCCCGTGCCGATGCTCCAGCGCTCGCCCGGGCCCATGTGGGCGTCCTCGATCGAGTAGAGGTCGAGGCCCGCGTCGCCTGGATGACTCCGGGTCGGGATCACCGCGGAGACGTGCAGTTTGGTGACCTTCAGCTCCATGGCGCGCAGCCTAGACGCTCCGGCGCGATCGAGGTCAGGACAGCGGCCTCAGGCAGTGGCCAGGTCCGCGAAACGGTGCAGCTCGGCGGAGGGGACGCGGGCGTGGACGCGGACTCCGTCGGGGCCGTCGGTGCGCTCCAGCTCGCCGGCCACCTCGTGCAGCTCGTGCAGGCGCCCGCCCTGGCTGTAGGGGATCAGCAGCTCGACCTCGGTGAGCGTCTCGGCGAAGGCTTTCTCGATCCGCTCGCGCAGCTCGTCGAGCCCCTCGGCGGCGAGCGCCGAGACGAGGACCGCGTCGGGGTGCGCGAGTGTGACCTCGTGGATCTCGTCCGCGCTCAGTAGGTCGGCCTTGTTGAGGACCAGCAACCGCGGCTTCTCCCCCGCCCCGATCTCGTCCAGCACCTCGTCGACGGCGCGCATGTCGAGCATCCGCCGCTCTTCGGTCTCCGACGCGTCGACCACGTGCACGACGAGGTCGGCAAGCGTCGTCTCCTCGAGCGTCGCCTTGAAGGCCTCGACCAGTTGGTGGGGCAGCTTCTCGATGAAGCCGACCGTGTCGGTCAGCAGGTAGTCGCGACCGGAGAGCTCGAAGCTCCGGGTGGTCGGATCGAGGGTCTCGAAGAGGCGGTTGGCGACGCCGACCTCGGCGCCGGTGAGGGCGTTCAGGAGCGTCGACTTGCCGGCGTTGGTGTAGCCGGCGAGGGCGACCCGCGGGATCGAGGAGCGCTCGCGCTCCTGCCGCATCACGCCGCGGGTCTGTTCCGTCTGCCGCAGCCGTCGGCGCAGCGCCGCGATGCGGTCGCGGGCGAGGCGTCGGTCGGTCTCGATCTGGCTCTCGCCCGGACCCCTGGTGCCGATGCCGCCGCCGAGGCGCTCGAGGTGGGTCCACAGCCCCCTCATGCGGGCCATGTTGTATTCGAGCTGGGCCAGCTCGACCTGCAGCTTGCCCTCGGCCGAGTGGGCGTGGTCGGCGAAGATGTCGAGGATCACCGCGGTGCGGTCGACCACCGGGACGCCGAGCGCCGCCTCGAGATTGCGCTCCTGGCGCGGCGCCAGCTCGTCGTCGCAGGCGACCAGGTTGGCGTCGGCGGCGAGGACTTCGGCTTTCAGCTCCTCCAGCCGGCCGCGGCCGAAATAGCGGTCGGGGTCGGGTTTCGGGCGCTGTTGGGTGGCGACGCCGGCGGTGGCCACGCCTGCGGTCCGCAGCAGCTCTTTCAGCTCGGCGAGCGGCTCGCCGTGCTCGCGCCCGTCGACGACGCCGATCGCGAGCGCCCGCTGGCGGGCCCGTCGGTTGACGACCCCCGCTCCGTTCCCGTTCTGCGCCGCGTACCGCGTCTCGGTCTTCCGACCCGTTCTCGATTGACTCACTTCCCCCATTGTAAGGCGCCGCCCCGGGCGGCTAGGCTGGTGCCGTGAAGGTCTTCGTCACGGGAGGGACGGGTTTCATCGGCGGCGCGGTCGTCCGCCAACTCCGCGCCCGCGGCGACGACGTGGTGGCGCTCGTGCGCAACCCCGCCAAGGGCAAGGCGCTGGAGGACCTCGGCTGCACCCTGGTCGCCGGCGACCTTGCCGACGAACGGGCGATCCGCGCCGGCATGGAGGGGTGCGACGCGGTCATCCACGGGGCGGCGATCTACGAGGTCGGCATCCCGCCGAGCGAGCGCAAGCCGATGCAGGAGGCGAACGTCGGCGGCACCGAACGGGTCCTGGGCGCGGCGCTCGAGGCCAAGGTCCCGAAGCTCGTCTACGTCTCCACCGTCGGCATCTTCGGCAACACGCACGGACGGGTCGTGGACGAGACCTACGAGAACCCTGCCGACAATTTCACCTCCGAGTACGAGAAGACGAAGTGGGAAGCCCACAAGGTGGCCGAGCGGTTGATCGGCGAGGGCCTCCCCTGCGTGATCGTCCAGCCCGGAGGCGTGTACGGCCCCGGCGACGAATCGGCGACCGGGCGGCTGCTGAACCAGTTCCTCGAAGGCAAGATGCCGCTGATCCCCTTCCCGGACCTAGGGATCTGTCTGACCCACGTCGAGGACATCGCCGCGGGGATCCTGCTCGGTCTCGACAAGGGACGCGCCGGAGAGGCATACGTGATCAGCGGCCCGGTCACGACCGTGCGGGAGGCGATCGAGACCGTCGCCGCGGAGACCGGCAAGAAGGCGCCGAAGCATGCGATGCCGGTCGGGCTGATGAAGCTGATGACCCCGTTCGGTGCCCTGGTCGGCAAGGTGATGAATCAGCCGCCGAACCTGCGCGAGCTGATCTCGAGCGCCGACGGCGTCACCTTCTGGGCGAACCACGACAAGGCGACGCGGGAGCTCGGCTATGAACCGCGGGGTCTCCAGGAGGGCATCCACGACATGCTCGCGGCCGAGGGCAGACTGCCCGATCGGCCGGCCGCATAGGCCGCGCCTCCTCCATAGTCTCCCCTCCATGCGCGCAATCGACGTTGAGCACCTCGGCCGTCCGCACGTGATCGCCTGCTGGGAAGTCGACGGCATGCTCGTCGACCCGGGACCGGAGAGTTCGCTTTCCACCCTCCTGGAGAAGATCGACGAGCAGCGGCCCGAGGCGATCCTCCTCACCCACATCCACCTGGACCACGCTGCCGCGACCGGCGCGATGGTCGCCCGCTGGCCCGATCTCCAGGTCTACGTGCACGAGCGCGGTGCCCCGCACATCATCGACCCCTCCCGCCTCCTCAACTCGGCCGAGCGCCTCTACGGGGACAAGCTCGAGTACCTGTGGGGGAAGATCCAGCCGGTCCCGGAGGCCAACGTCCACGCCCTCGCCGGCGGCGAGACCATCCTCGGCATGCGCGTCGCCTACACCCCCGGCCACGCCTCCCACCACGTCGCCTACCTGCACGAGGGGACCGGCACCGCCTTCGTCGGCGACGTCGCCGCCTGCCGGCTCCCCGGCACCGACCTCGTCATCCCTCCCACCCCGCCGCCGGACATCGACGTCGAGGCCTGGGAAGCCTCGATCGACCTCATCGCCGACTGGCAGCCGACCTCTCTTGCCCTCACCCACTTCGGCGCGGTCGACGACCCGGCCACCCACCTGGCGACGGCGAAGGCGCGCCTGCGCGAAGAGGCCGAGCTCGCAAAGGGCATGGACGAGGCGACCTACGAGGCCGACCTGCAGAAACGCATCGCCGCCCACCTGAATGACCCCGAGGCGACCGAGGAGATGTTCCAGGCCGTCCCGACGGCCTACCAGTGGTCGGGTCTGGAGCGCTACTGGCGCAAGAAGGCCGAGCGCGAAGCGGAGTAGGGGGACGCAAGGGCTTGCGGGGACCCGGCCGTCCCGGCCACGGCCCTGGCAGGCTGTGGCCGTGGCCGGGACGGC
>JAOTRH010188684.1:0-11711 GCA_034768845.1 Heliamphora exappendiculata
TTAAAATATTATTTTAAATAAATAATTATGTTATACTAAATTATTTATTATTGAATAATATTTTCTAAAAATATATAAAAAATATTTTATAGCAAAAAATTCGAAACGGTACCCGGTATTTCACCGGTACCGGTATGTACCATACGATTGAAAAAACTAGTACATTATATGGTACGATATTCAGAACTATAATTTGACTACAATTGGTAAAATAAGAATTAACATTTTAGAATTAGAAAGTTGTGACTTAACTATATATTGATCGTAACTTTTAATTTTTTACATTCTATTTGTATTATTTAGTATTTTAAATAATTAAAATTCTTGATGACTTAGAATAACATTAAAATTATTGTAACTTAAAAAAAATAATTAAAAAAAAAGTAGAAGAACTTGAACTTGAGATAAAAATCATACAAATTATGATAATTACAACTGTAATCTATCTAAGATCATTAACATGAATTTTTTTAACATATTTATATTAAATTTAAATCCAAATGGGCTCCCAAATTTTAAAAAATTGGGGGCCCAAAGCGGCATTGCCCGCTTCCTCTCAAGGCCGGCTCTATAACTAGGAAAAAACATGAGCTACGTGATGAGGGTGCCACGTATTTGAGTTAGGAATATTGTAATAGCCCATCTTACATCGGTGAAAAATAGAATTTAAGTATGATATATAATGAAAATTGTGAACTACCACTAATTAATAACTTGACTTAAGCATTTTAAGCCATTTTATTAAATTTTTTATTCAAATTATTGATAAGTGATTCACTTGGGTCGTTACCGACTCTATACCCTTCAACAAACCATATGAAACAGTAGGAACTGTGGTTGGAAATGATATTCCAATTGCCGTGGAAGATTTGGATCACATTTGGCCACTTCTTTGAAATTAGGGCATTCCGAATCCTAACATCCATTATGAGAAAACAAGTTCTTTCTGGCAATAACACTGATTGATTTGTTGTGGAATGACTTTAAATTGGCCGTTTGTTCCATAATTGTGGGTCCAAAATGAAATTTAAAAGACAGGCATGGCCCTTCCATATAGTAATGTATCACCAACCCTTGTCTGATTACCCTGGGATTCTATAGTAATTGAAACCATTAACCAAAAAAAAAAACTAACTTTATACGAAATGGGTTACTGATCATGCAGACCGATTTGACTTGGTCTATTTGAAATTAAATAATTTAATACTAAAAAAGGTCGTAATTATGGTATATGTTGAGGTTGCCAAATGGGATTAGCGAGACGCTGAGACCGATGTCTGATTTGAAACGGTTTTGCCATGGAATGCCTGGGCTAGTGCCTATAATACCTTCAAAAATAGGCCTTAAGTCATTGATTCAAGTCCAGGGAATTGGACGGTGGATTTTTATTAACTGAATTCCTTTGTTTTAGGTCTGAACTTTCGTGGTTTTTCGCTTATGAAAAGATTCGACCCATTGATTTGGAAGCTTAAACAAATTCGATTGGGGCAAAGCTTGAATGATAAAGTTTATTTTCATTCCTAGTTTGTAGATTTAATTATTTTCTTGATTTTCTCTTGATTTTGGTTCAATTAGTTACAAATTTCTTTTTTCCTAGTTTTTTTTTTCATTGCAAGTCCGATGGAAGACAGTATTGGAATGGGTAATAGAATATCCGTAAAAAAAAAAAGTTATCTCTTTTTTACTTGGACATGAATGTTTCACATGATTGCTCATTTCATACCCGTTTCCCAACGTTAGTTACCCTGAAGGATGAGTAAATTCTATTCGATTATAATGAATTAGTTCGAGTCTCACTGTCACGAGTTGCAGCTTTCGTTTTCCCTCTATTTTTAAGAATCCCACGTACTACTAAAAATATTAAATACAATATTGTGACAATACATCCACAATATAAAGCACCAACAACTATGGGATATTGTCTTTATGGTTGCATGCACAATAAAAGAAACCCTCCACCATTTGCAAGCAAATAGAAAGCGTCAGGAATAAACAGTAGCTCGATGCACGAAATTTTTGCGTATATAGAGTTTGGAAAAGGAGGCGAGCCATGATAGATCTATAGTTCGCAGACTTACCTTGTATTCGTAAAAAACTATTTCTACTCATCGAACTCATGACTTCCAGAAAAATGTATATACACAAGTTGTTGTCCCATACAAATTGAAAGGTACAAGGGATATGCGCATAAATTAGGAAGCGACAGGTATGGCCATGTGGTGGTTAACCAAGAATGCGATTTAATTGACATTTAATCATACATGGGAGCTCATAATTGAAACACTTTTTTGGTTATACACACACACACATACATATATATATATATATATATATATATATATATATTGGAAAATATCATAACCTCAAGTAGGAGACTAAACAGGAATTTTAGTCAAGTTAGGTAGTAGATATGGTTGTACTGTTGTTCCTGTTGTACTTTTACTTGCCTTTCATTTTCTTTTATATAAATTTTTTTTCTTTTCCATTTTGAAAAAAATATTTTGGCTAGTTTTATCTTTCCCAAATCAATGAAATATAGTGGGAAAAACTCAAGCCAAGAGTCGTAATTTTGAACAAATTGTCAACATTCCATGGTTAATATATGAACTACATTATTACAAGTACTATAAATGGAAATAGTCCACTTCAAATTGTAATGCTAATGAGGTTAATCCATGATGATTTGCAACGTCAATGATGATAAAATAATTTCTTTTGTAACATTTTTATGAAATCTTTTTTTTTGTTTTTAATTTCTTCAACAATAAACGGGTTTTTGTTGAAAATTGGTAGTTTATTGCGGCCCACAATTAGACCTAGACCTAGACCTAGACCTAGAATAATATTCAAAGTGAATGACTGTTGGACTGTATCCTCTTCCAAGAGGTGTGAATTTAGTTGATGGTTGTGAGGTCAAATTACATAATCGCGATCAAGACAACAATTTGTTCTAGCAGATCGCCGATTAACTCTTCTATATATGTAATTCTGTCCTTGCGCTCGAGCATTTGAATTCTCACGAACCATTTGGCATACCAGAATCTAAAATTGAGCATCAACTTTGATACCAATTATTGCAAAAAAAACCATATTGAGAGAACCACTAACAAAAAATTATACGAGTTTTCTTGAATTAGAGATACTGTGTCTAATAACAAATATAATAAAAGAGAATTCTTAAAAAATTTTAATCTCAACAATCAACTGAGTAGTCCTAAGGCTCTTAGAGCAACTCCAAAAAGCACTCTAAAGAGAGTTTTTTTAAGCTATATATTTTGACTAGTCATTATTATATTTAAAGCTCCAAATCTCCAACATGCTCTCTAAAGAGCTCTGTATTTTTGTTATTATCCTATCGAGTAGTTAAATTTAGTTAGCGTTCATAAATCTCAAAATTATAGAAAGGGTAATATATAAAGCAATATTAAAAATTTAAAGAGTTAGCTAAAATAGAAAGTGAAGTTGAAATATATACATAAAAAAGTAGTTAGTAGAGAGAGCATTTCTATCTTATGTTTATTGATTAGCCAAAATAGCTAGTAGTGTTGAAAACAACTAAATTATAATGGTAAAATTCTAAATAAAAAAAGGGGATCAACTCACTAAGAAAACTGAATTCTCGCTGTTTAAAAAAAAAAAAAAGGAAAACTGAATTCTTCTAAGTTTCTAATTAACATAAATTACCCAAAAAATAAAATAAAATTGAGATTAAGTGTAATTTTTAACTAATAAAAACATATCAAAACTGGTAGCACTAAAAAATAAATAGCTTCCTAGAAAAAACTAGTGCTATTTACAGAGTGACACATGATGATATCTTGAAAGGAGACTATGTACACTTGATTTTGTAGCCACGCCAGAATCCAAAATATAGACTAGTTACTACTGATGCACAAAATAACAAAGGATCAACTCTAACCATTAATAACATGGATCATAACTCAATATAGATCCCTAATCCCACCGTTATTGGAGTTCCCTGCTGTGATCTAGCCATGGTAGAGTAGGTTGCGAATTTAAAATTAGTTTACATGGGATTTCAAAATTTAATCAAAATTATTTATTATGTTAAATTCATTGGATAGTTAATCTCTGTAGAAAAATAGGTCAATCGACAATAATTATCTATTTGATTAGATTACGTTTGTTTTGAAAAAATTAATTAGCTTATAATATTTTGAAAATAAACTATCAAATAAATGTATCGTCATCATATGGCTAATAATGTTTGATTGATCTAATTTTTAACAGAAATTACCTGCTTGATGAGTTCGATATAATAAACGATTTCGATTAAATTTTGAGATCCCAATTAAAACAAATTTAAGCTCACAGCCCAATTTGGTCAAAGCATGGACCCAATTCCAATGCCACCATCATCAGAGCGTTAAATCCTATGTTCAATGCCTTCACCGAATTACTTGATTATGATGAACCAATTTGTATTGTAACAACGCATTCTTCACCAAATTAGTTTTGCGCCGCCGTCGGGTTTTTTTTTGTGTGGCAAATATGATTATTTTTGATGTATAAGGAATTGAAATAGAAAAGAATACTTGTGCTCCGATCTTTAATTACGGCTTCAAATCTTTAACTATCGGCTTTGATATTATTTTTTAGAATTTAATCATCAATCTCCAAACGAAAACAGAAACATAACTACGCAGACATTAAAGAAAAGATTACACAACGATATATGTAGTTTGGCACAATTTGCCTACGTTTACGAGTGTGAGAGATAATCTACTATAACTGTTGAACGTACAATTATGAGACTAAAATAACTCAAAATTCGATACTCACAACTAGAACCTTTAAACAAATCCTAATTAGAAAACTGGTCTATACATGATTGACTTGTTACAGATTCATGGCTCAAGTTTAGTACAAATACATGTAAATAAAATACTAGTTATATTAGTCTGCAGAATACAAGATACACCAAATAGAAATGAGTTAAAAAAGTAAAATCTTAAATTAAAACAGAAAAAGAATCAAAAAAAGTTAATAAGTTATATTTTATATTACTTATTTTCATTTTATATTGCTTGTTTTTATTTTTATTGAATTTTTTTATTTTTTTATTTTCTTCATGTGTACAATTCAAAAGGGAAAAAAAGTAGAAAAAAAGCTAGAAAAAAGTTATAAAAAGAAGCCCAAACTGAGTGCATGTACATTGGCCATAATATTAACATAATCGCAAAGCTTTCTGTAAGTCAATACTCTCTAGAATTGATGGGGACTTAAAGAAAATGAATGATATCGGAAGGGATAGGGAAGAAGATAGAGACATTTTTTTTTCTCACCAGCCCTACCCAATTGCAAGGCCTATAAACCTATAAACCTATTAGAGTAGGAAGATTTTAGAAGATATTTTTTTTATTGACTAAAAAATAACAAGAAACAAATAAGGAGGCTAGAGTCTCTCGAAAGTTATATTCGTAGCATTAGCGCCTAAGAGAGACGCAATAAGGGAAGGGATTACGTGGAAATGTACGGGAAGGAATCTTAATCAACGCCAACATTAGTCAAGTCATCTGCCACTTTGTTGCCCTTTTAGCAAATGTGGGTGAAAGTATTTTTTTTTTAATCAACAAAAGAAATTTTATTTAAATTGAAAGAATAACAACTAAAGGGAGGGGACTCCCTTACAAAGAGATATCAAACTTGAAAAAATTATAGTTGACAAGAGGCCAACTAGCACTACTAGAAAATAGAGTTTTTGTGTTGGCTCTCTATCGTTGCAAATAATACTCTTCTTGTTGCAAAAGAATATTTGCGTCGGCATTGCAAAAGCAAATCGGGGGAGGCAACTGTCCGGGCCCGCAAAAGGGTTTTTGTGATAGCATGTGGCAATCGCAATCATTTATGATGGTGCTTTATGCTTTTAGCGACGGTACTATTTTCGATGCAAATTCTTTTAAAAATCATGTTTTTGTCGTCGCAAATGTTAGCGTCGGCTTTGTTCTTTTAGCGATGACATGGTCAACACAAATACTATTTAAAAACATATTTTTGCAGCTGCATAGTGCCGTCGCAAATACTATTTTAAATATATATTTATTTGCCACCGCATGATTGCCGTCGCAAAAAACTTCTTAAGACGGTATTACTCCCGACGGAAATGTTTTTTAAATAAAACTCCAGATTTTTTTGCTATGGTCTTGTGCCATTGCAAATGTGTTCATGCCTTTAGCGACGGATAAATACCGACGCAATATGTGTTCATAATACCTGTTGCAAATATTATTAATTTTAGCGACGGAAATAATTTAGATGCAAAAAATAAAAATAAAAATTTATCTATCCATTCATTCATTTATCTATAACAATATATCAAATGTTATCTCTTTATAACAATATTTATATTCATTCAATCAGATTTCAAAATATTTAAAATGTACACATTCATCAAAAAACATATTAAAAAGTGCACAAAATGTCTCAAAATAATATTTAAGTTTCAACAAGTACAACTCAAAATAAATCTTTTTTGCTTCAACAAGTACAATAAAAAATAAATTTTTATCCATCACTAGTTGCTTTGCCCCACCATCACTTAATCTTTCTTCTCTAACACCTGAAAATCAATTAAAATTATTTTGAAACATGATACGTATTTAAATCATATAATACACGTATATATACACAAACTAATAAAATTAAGTTACAACATACATCATAATATCACTAGGCAATATGTCGGTCAACAGCTTCTTCAACTGTGTTAATCCCTTTGTGAGGTCTTTCCAAACGGACATTAAATTTCTTTATTTTTTGAATAAATACTTGATAATAAGTTGGATCCAACGGTACTCTGTCTAATTCATACAATAGGTCTCTTGTAATCAAAAGCCCATCGGTCAAATCATATTTTGAAATACCAAAATTATGCAGGTCAACTTGTATCCCTACCTACAAGTATAAATATAATTTTTTCAAAATTTTGTTATAGGTGCATGAAATGTGAACACAACATAACTCATAAAATATTGTGATAATGCAAAAATGACTTACATGTTTAAGTAACAATATAAAGTGAGCTATTGTAAGAAATACTGACAATAATAACAATTAAAGTCTTCATGTTTTTAAATTTATTTCAGAGTGCCTTTACTTAAAACATTCAATTATGCAACATTAAGAGAAATGCTATCACAATGTATTCCTTTCTTTTCGAAACTTTTAGTACTAACAGTTCTATAATAATCTTAAAAGATCACGCAAGGAAAATTAATTAGTAGAGAATAATGATTCCATGGTGGGTACTTGTTAAGAAAAATTAATTAGTACAGAATGATGATTCCATTTTAATACAAAAATATAACTTTTTTCTCTAAAGGTGTTTTCATTATCTATAATCAAATAGGTGCCAATTGTGTGTACTAATTAATATAAACTCATTTTCAAATAGTGTATATTATTCTTCTACCTGCTAATAGATGTACAGGATCAAAATTTTGAATTGAGTGATTTGAAAGATGAATATTTAAAAGAGAAGATAATATTTAATAAATAAGCCAACTAATGCATGCACATATGACATTTTAACATTAGTTTTACAATATTATCCAATTTTTTAATCTAACATAAATTCACATTTCACATTCATTAATATTATACACGAGTTCACAAACCCAATAGTACAAATCAACGAGTCATTAAGTGGAATAATTTTCCTAAACAGATTTTATGCATCCATAAAAACATAACAAAAGCAAAGAAAACTAAATAGATTTGCCCTTACACAAGAAAACTATAATCTCAACTCCAATTTTAGTTGATTGCTCAATTATACACGAATTTACCAAACCACATTAAGCCTCCGTTTGGGCTAACTTTTTTTTCTAGTTTTTTGGCTTAAAAGTCAAAAAAAGCCAACTGATTTGGTTTATTAGGCTTTTTTCTACTTTTTTTTTACTTTTTCTGTATGATTTCACATATACTTTTTTTTACAAAAAGACCAAAAAATTTAAAAATTACTAAAAAAAATTAGTCCAAACACAAACTAAGTAATAAACAATTTATGAGCATCATAGCATTTCATTGAGTATTAGTCATCATAAATTACTAAGACAAGTTTCCAAGTGAAACTATAACATGCCATAAAAATGTAACATCTCATTAACTGCATTGCCATATAAAGTAACAACATAACTTCAATATAACAACATAACTTCAATACTATTCTATTTCAACATCAGCTGTTGCCCCTTTTGATCCTTCTCTAACCCAGCAAATTTCTTCATCACCAACCACCATATTTTCTTCCATTTGTTGAGTCATATAGAGCTCAGCTTAAGGGTCATCATCAGAATGCATATCAAATAGACATCACTAAGTCATCTTCACAACAACTTGCCAGTTTTCTTCCAAGGGGTCTAGAACATACAAAACCTGCTCTGCTTGCGATGCCAGTATGAAAGGTTCAATGGTGCAACGGTAATCTCGGTATAACAAATTATTAAAGTTAACCAACGTGAATTTAAAGGCATCTTCTTTTTTCGTAATTGTTATCAATCCAATCACACTTAAACATAACAAATTTGATATTAGTAGTGTATTGAATTTCAACAATATCAACCAACCATCCATAGTAGTAGACCTCATCCACACGAGGATTGTTATCCTTTCGACTAGCATAACTCTTGGTATATGCCTTTAAAGCTACACCACTGTTTTTAGTTGTTTTTCCATCATCCATCTCCATCACACAAAAACGAAATCCATTGATTATATAGCCATTATATCTCCTTGCCAAACTATGAGGGCCATCTGCTAATCAGTTGATTTCTTTAAAAAATGTGATACTATTCATCCTTCGTAAAGTTTGGACTTATATATAAGACAAGTAGACAAATTTAAATGATAAATCTATGTATGTTTAAAGAAGTGAAATGCTTAAATACATACGTGTTCCTTGAATTAGGTATGGAATGTTTCGAAATGCCCAGACTGGATCTAATGATCATCTGCACGAGGCATTTTGCTCTTTATAACTTCAAGGTGCTTGCTATGTGGGTTAAAAGACGTGTAAATAGCATAGACATATCATTCTAAATATGCATTTGATTGATTACATGATATGACTTATCATATGAATAGTGCAACTGTGCTTGTGTTGAATAAGACATATCGATGAGTCTGAATTATTTCGTTATCATTGAGATAAAAAGTTGTACGTTCTTCTACAAAGCTACATCTGTTGTCACCACCATCACAGTTCCTCCTAAATCAATTGGATTTAGTTTTCACGTCATAGAGATATTGTGTACAAAAAATCACGGATTCTGCTATCAAGTGACTTTTTTCCATTGAACCCTTTGGATGGGCTCTATTACGCACATAATGTTTCAAGGTAAGAAGAAACCTCTCAATCAAATACATCCATTGAAACTGCACTGCACTGGAAATTAATGCTTCATCAACTAAATGTATGGGTAAGTGCTCCATTATATCGAAGTAGGATGGCGAAAATATATTTTCTAGATGAAAAATTGTTACTGTAATACGGTCCCAAATATACTCCAAGTCCACTGCACGATTCTCTTTATAGCACAATTGTTTAAAAAATTTGCACAAGTCAATCACGGGCTCAATCACAGTTTTAGGCAAAGATTTTCTTATAGCTAGAGAAAGAAGTTGTTGCATCAAAATATGATTGTCGTGGCTCTTAAGACCCCAAATACTTCTATCTTCTAAGTGCACATGCCTCGAGATATTTGATGCATAACTATCTGGAACTCTAACTTTGTTAAGCACTTTGAGAAACAATTTTTTTTTATCCTTACTCATTGTGAATTGTGCAGGGGGTAAATAAGCTTTATTGAACCCTCTAAACTGAAAGTGCAATGGTGTTCTAATCTTCATTTCTTGCAGATCATGCCAAGCATTCAAATTATCTTTAGATTTTTTCACAACTCCTAATATCGGCCATAAAATATTATCATACATATTTTTTTCTGTGTATCACATCAATGTTGTGCCTTATTAGATTGTATTCCCAATATGGCAGCTCGTAGCATATACTCATTTTTTTCTAATTATGGCTTCTTTTGCCATGAACTCCCCTTTTTTCCTTCATCTTCTTAAGGTCATTCTTTTTGTACTCGGTTAAGATACCTTCTAATTCCATGTTACGAAGCAACTCTGATCCAGATATGATTTTAGGTTTTAGTCGCCATTCAGGATTGCCATCAAATGATACTTTATCTTTACTAAATTTATGGTGAACAGGTAAGAACCGACGATGACCCATATAGGTAAATTTTTTACCATGCTTTAACCAACAAGATTGAGTTTGTGTATTGCAACAAGAACAAGCATATTCACCTTTTGTACTCCATCCTGACAAGTTGGCATACGTGGAAAAATCACTAATTGTCCACAACAAATCTGCATGCAGTTGAAACATGTGATTACTCGATGCGTCAAATGTGGGTATACTTTCACTCCAAAATTCGTTCAACTCTTCAATCAATGGCTGTAAATACACATCTATTATGTCACCAGGTCCTTTTGGCCAATCAATAAGTATGAAAAGAATAAAAATGGTTATTTTATGCACATCCATGGTGGTAAGTTATATGGAATCAACACGACAAAGTAAGTGTTATGAATTATATTCATTGATCTAAAGGAGTTTAATCCATCAGTTGCTAACCCAAGTGTAGACACCCCAATTTGACCCTACCTAATCTTAGAATGGTCCGGGTGTATCTGATAACGAAAATAAGTGGAATGATGCTTCTGAACAATTCTCGGGAGGTGATCTAAGTTTAGTGATTCGAACCCAATGATCAAAATCTTTAAACCAATGAACCTATGTTGTCCAAACTTTGAGATGCCAACTTTGAACCATGAGACCGCCAACTCTATTGTTGCGATCGAAATAAGAACCTTTTGAAAATTCTAGCCAAAGGTGGCGACCGCCAACGTTGAACTATAGGGTCGCCAACTCCATTGTGGCGACCACCATAAAAACTTCTTGGAAGCTTCATTTTTATGGCGACCGCCACCTTCAAACATGGCAACTGCTACGTCAAAAGGCCTGACGTAGGGAGTGCCTCACTGTTTTAGGGTTCGACCTCTGGGGTTATTCCTTACCTCCTTCCCAGTTAATCTACCCAAAAAAAAAAAAAAACTTCACCAATGTATATAAAATTAAGAGTTAGAAAAGGTGATTAAAACCTTATTAATTTGTCAAAAAAAATTTACTTTGGGATTTCTTTAGTTACGAGGGATTTGATAAGTAAAAAATTAATTAAAAATAAAAAGGCTTAAAAAATATAATGAAAACACAATTGAGTTTTTTTTTTCCGGAGAAATCAATGGGGCTTGACATCAATTCGTATTTTTCTTTCTTTGTTTGTTGTTTAATATTATTATTATTATTATTATTATTATTATTGAACTTTTATAGGTGTGAGTATGTAAGTTGGATGAAGGCCTGATTGCGAACAACCAACGCCACAGGAAAATAAGGTTATCCTTTTCAATCATGCAATTATATATAAAAAATTAAAAAAAAAAAGGTTTAGGTATTTTCCAACCAGACCGCCGAATTATATAAGATATTATTCTCCATATGCAACTTGGGCTGGGTCGGCAAAACAATTGCTTGTCTAGAAGCCCAAGTTTTGATTTAAAAAATAAAATAGACGGAGGCCAAGATATATATATATATATATATATATATATATACAAACAAC
>JAOTRH010188695.1:0-11711 GCA_034768845.1 Heliamphora exappendiculata
CGTATGTGACCACTTCGACGACCAAAGATGTAAATTTCTACCACTAGATGTGTCCCTTGGATGCCATGTGATAAGACAGTGGTAATTGGTCAAGAGTGTTTCTACCACCATAAGTGACAACTTTTACCACAACTTATGACAACTTTTACCACAAGAGATGACCCTTGGATGCCTTGTGTTACGTTTTAGTTCTTATGTCAAGTGTGTTTCTACTACCTAATGTCACAACTTCTAGAGAACTTATGACAAGTTCTACCACTAGAGACGTTCCTTGCATGCCTTGTACTAACAATGTGGTCATAGGTCGTTTGTGTTTCTACCACCTAATGTGACCACTTCTAGCACAATGTATGACAAAATCTTCCACAAAATCTACTACATGAATGTCATGTGGTAAAACTTACGTTATAGGTCAAGTATATTTCCACTACAGAATGTGACCGCTTCCACCACTAAAGATGTAAATTTCTACCACATGATGTGAACCTTGAATGCGATGTAATAAAACTTTGATCAGAGGTCAAGTGTATTTCTGCCAACTAATGCGAACACTTATACCACAATGTATGACAAATTCTACCAGAAAATGTGATACTTGGATGCCATGTGGTAAAACTTACATCATAGGCCAAATAAATTTCCCCCACCGTATGCGACCAGTTCCATCCCCAATGAAGAGAAGTTCTACCACTGGACACGACCCTTGAATGCCTTGTTGTAAAACATTGGTCAAACATCAACTGTGTTTCTACCCCCATATGTGACCACTTCTACCACTTAGTATGACAACTACTACCACTTGATGTGACCAATGGGAGCCAAGTAGTAAGTCATACGTTTTAGATCAAGTGTGTTTTTACCACTCAAAGTGACCACTTTTACACCGAACATAACAACTTCTACAACTAGAAGTGACCCATATTTGCCATGTGGTAAGACTTTAGTCATTGGTCAAGAGTGTTTCTATCACAATATGTGACCACTTCTACCACTACGTATGACAACTTCTACCACGAGAGATGACCATTGGATGCCTTGTGTTAACTTTTAGTTCTTCTGTCAAGTGTGTTTCTACCACATAATGTCACGACTTCTACCACTACTTATGAAAAGTTCTTCCACTATAGATGACCCTTGGATGCCGTGTGCTAACACTTTGGTCATAGGTAAAATGTGTTTCTACCACCTAATGTGACCTCTTCTACCACATTGTAAGACAAAACTTGTTAGAGGTCAAGTGTATTTCCACGGCCGTATGTGACTACTTCGACGACCAAAGATGTATATTTCTACCACAAGATGTATCCCTTGGATGCCATGAGATAAGACTTTGGAAATTGGTCAAGAGGGTTTCTACCACCGTATGTGACCACTTCTACCCCAACTTATGACAAGTTCTTCCACTAGAGATGACCCTTGGATGCCTTGTGCTAACACTTTGGTCATAGGTCATTTGTGTTTCTACCACCTAATGTGGCCACTTCTACCACAATGTATGACAAATTCTACCACAAAATGTACTTCTTGAATGCCATGTGGTAAAACTTAGGTCATAGGTCAAGTGTATTTTCACCACCATATGTGACCGCTTCCACCACTAAAGATGTAAATTTCTACCACTAGATGTGAACCTTGGATGCCATGTAATAAAACATTGGTCATAGGTCGAGTGTATTTCTGCAACCCAATTGGGCAACTAATGCCACAATGTTTGACAAATTCTACCCTAAAATGAGATACTTTGATGCATTGTGGTAAAACTTACATCATAGGCCAAATAAATTTCCACCACCGTATGCGACCGGTTCCATCCCCAAATAAGGGAAGTTCTACCGTTGGATACGACCCTTGAATGCCTTATGGTAAAACTTTGGTCATAGCTCAAGTGTGTTTCTACCATCATATATGACCACTTCTACAACTTAGTATGACAACATCTACCACTTGATGTGACCATTGGGAGCCATACAGTAAGTCATACGTTTCAGATCAAGTGTGTTTCTACCACTCCAAGTGACCACTCAAGTGTGTTTCAGATCAAGTGTATTTCCACCACCGTATGTGACCACTTCGACGACCGAAGTTGTAAAATTCTACCACTAAATGTGGCCCTTGGATGCCATGTGATAAGACTTTGGTAATAGGTCAAAACTGTTTCTACCATCGTTTGCGACCACTACTTATGACAACTTCTCCCACAAGAGATGACCCTAGGATGCCTTGTGTTCAGTTTTAGTTCTTATGTAAAGTGTGTTTCTACCACCTAATGTCACAATTTCTACCACAACTTATGACAAGTTCTACCTTTATAGATGACCCTTGGATGGCTTGTGCTAACACTTTGGTCAAATGACAAGTGTGTTTCTACCACCTAATGTGACCACTTCTACCACAATGTATGACAAAACTTGTCATAGGTCAAGTGTATTTTCACCGCCGTATGTGACCACTTCGACGACCAAAGATGTATATTTCTACCACAACATGTATCCCTCGGATGCCACGTCATAAGACTTTGGTAATAGGTCAATAGTGTTTCTACCACAGTATGTGACCACTTCTATCACTACTTATGACAACTTCTATCACAAGAGATGACCCCTAGATGCCTTGTATTAAGTTTTAGTTCTTATGTCAAGTGAGTTTCTACCACCTAATGTCACCACTTCTTCCACAACTTAGGGCAAGTTCTACGACTAGAGATGACCCTTGGATGCCTTGTACAAACATTTTGGTCGTAGGTCAAATGTGTTTATACAACCTATTGTGACAACTTTTACCACAATGTCTGACAAAACTTGTCGGAGGTCAAGTGTATTTCCACCACCGTATATGGCCACTTCGACGACCAAAGATGTTAATTTCTACCACTAGATGTATCCCTTGGTTGCCATGTGAAAAGATTTTGGTAATAGGTCAAGAGTGTTTCTACCACCGTATGTGACCACTTTTTCCACTACTTATGACAACTTCTACCACAAGAGATGACCAATGGTTGCCTTGTGCTAAGCTTTTGATCTTATGTCAAGTGTGTTTCTACCTCCTAATGTCACCACTTATACCACAACTTGTGACATGTTCTACCACTAGAGATGACCCATGGATGCCGTGTGCTAACACTTTGGTCATAGGTCGTTTGTGTTTCTACCACTTAATGTGGCCACTTCTACCGCAATGTATGACAAATTATACCACAAAATGTACTACTTGAATGCCATGTGGTAAAACTTACGTCATAGGTCGAGTGTATTTCTACCACCGTATGTGACCCCTTCCACCACTGAAGATGTAAACTTTTACCACTAGATGTGAACCTTCGATGCCATGTAATAAAACATTGGTCACAGGTCGAGTGTATTTCTACAATCCAATGTGGCAACCAATTCCACAATGTATGACAAATTCTACCATAAAATGTGATACTTGGATGCCTTGTGGTAAAACATACATCATAGTCCGAATAAATTTCCACCACCGTATGCGACACGTTCCATCCCCAAAGAAGAGAAGTTCTATCGCTGGATACGACCCTTGAATGCCTTGCGGTAAAACTTTGGACATAGGTCAAGTGTGTTTCTACCACCATATGTGACCACTTCAACCACTTAGTATGACAGGATCTACCACTTGATGTGACCATTGGGAGCCATGTAGTAAGTCATACGTTTCAGATCAAGTGTGTTTCTACCACTCCAAGTGACCACTTTTACACGGAACATAACTACATCTACAACTTGACGTGACCCTTGTTTGCCATGTGCTAAAACTTTCGTCATTGGTCAAGAGTGTTTCTATCACAATATGTGACCACTTCTACCACTACTTATGACAACTTCTACCACTAAAGATTATGACCCTTGGATGCCTTGTGCTAACTTTTAGTTCTTATATCAAGTGTGTTTCTACCACATAATGTCCCCACATCTACCACTTTGGTCATAGACCAAGTGTGTTTGTACTACCTAATGTGACCACTTCTACCACAATGAATGACAAAATTTGTCATAGGTCTAGTGTATTTCCACCACCGTATGTGGCCACTTCGACGACTGAAGATGTAAATTTCTACCACTAGATGTGTCTCTTGGATGCCATGTGATAAGACTTTGGTAATAGGTCAAGACTGTTTCTTCCATTGTTTGCGACCACTTCTACCACTACTTATGATAACTTCTGCTTCAAGAGATGACCCTAGCATGCCTTGTGTTAAGTTTTAGATCTTACGTAATATGTGTTTCTACCACCTAATGGCACAACTTTTACCACAACTTATGACAAGTTCTACCACTAGGGATGACCCTTCGACGGCTTGTGTTAACATTTTCGTCAGAGGACAAGTGTATTTCTACCAACTAATGTCACAACTTCGACGATCAAAGAAGTAAATTTCTACCACTTGTCGAGCCCCTTGGATGCCTTGTGATAAGACTTTGGTAATAGGTCAATAGTGTTTCTACCACCGTATGTGACCACTTCTACCACAACTTATGACAACTTCTACCACGAGAGATGACCCTTGGATGCCTTGTGTTAAGTTTTAATTCTTATGTCAAGTGTGTTTCTACCACCTAATGTCACCACTTCTACCACAACTTATGACAAGTTCTACCACTATAGATGACCCTTCCATGCCTTGTGCTAACACTTTGGTCATAGGTCATTTGTGTTTCTACAACATAATGTGACCACTTCGACCATAATATATGACAAAATCTTCCACAAAATGTAATACTTGAGTTCCATGTGTAGAACTTATGTCGTTGGTCAAGTGTATTGCCACTACCGTAAGTGACCTCTTCCACCACTAAAGATGTAAATTTCTACCACTAGATGTGAACCTTGGATCCCATGTTATAAAACTTTGGTCAGAGGTCAAGTGTATTTATGTGACCTAATTTGACCACTTATACCACAGTGTATGACAAATTCTACCCTAAAATGTGATACCTGGATGCCATTTGATAAAACTTACATCATAGGTGAAATAAATTTCCACCACCGTATGCGACCAGTTCCAGCCCCAAAGAAGATAAGTTCTACCACTATATATGACCGACCCTTGAATGCATGGTGGGAAAAGTTTGGTCATTGGTCAAGTGGGTTTCTACCACCATATGTGAATACTTCTACCACTTAGAATGACAACTTCTACCACTTGATTTGACCATTGAGAGCCATGTAGTATGTCATTTCTTTTAGATCAAGTGTGTTTCTACCACTCTAAGTGACAACTTTTACACCGAACATAACAACTTCTACTAGTAGATGTGACCCTTGTTTGCCATGTGCTATGACCTTAGTCATTGGTCAAGAGTTTTTCTACCACCATATGTGACCACTTTTACCACTACTTATGTGACAACTTCTATCACTACTTTTACCACTTCTACCTTAGTCATTGGTCAAGAGTTTTAGTTCTTATGTCAAGTGTGTTTCTACAACCTAATGTTACCACTTCTACCACTACTTATGAAAAGTTCTACCACAAGAGATGACCCTTGGATGCCTTGCGTTGAGTTATAGTTCTTATGTCAAGCGTGTTTCTACCACCTAATGTCAACACTTCTACCACTACTTATGAAAAGTTCTTCCACTAGAGATCACCCTTGCATGCCTTGTGTTAACTTTCAGTTCTTACGTCAAGTGTCTTTCAACCACGCAATGTCTCCACTTCTAGCACAACTTATGAAAAGTTCTACCACTAGAGATGACCCATGGATGCCTTGTGCTATGACTTCGGTCATAGGCCAAGTGTGTATCTACTACCTAATGTGACCACTTCTACCACAATGTATGACAAAACTGTCGTAGGTCAAGTGTGTTTCCACCACTGTATGTGACCACTTCGACGAACAAAGATGTAAATTTCTACCACTTGACGTGTCCCTTGGATGCCATGTTATAAGACTTTGGTAATAGGTCAAGAGTGTTTCTACTACCGTATGTTACCACTACTTACGACAACTTGTACCACAAGAGAAGACCCTTGGAAGCCTTGTGTTAAGTTTTGGTTCCTATGTCAAGTATTAGGTGTGTTTCTACCACCTAATGTCACCACTTCTACCACAACTTATGGCGAGTTGTACCACTAGAGACGACCCCTGGATGCCTTGTGCTAACACTTTGGTCATAAGTCATTGGAGTTTCTCTCACCTAATGTGGCCACTTCTACCACAATGTATGACAAATTCTACCACAAAATGTACTACTTGAATGCCATGTGGTAAAAACTTTGGTCATACGTCAAGTGTATTTCCACCACCGTAGGTGACCACTTCGACGACCAAAGATGTAAATTTCTACCACTAGATGTGTCCCTTAGATGCCATGTGATGAGACTTTGGTAATAGGTCAAGGGTGTTTCTACCACCGTTTGCGACCACTTCTACGACTACTTACGACAACTTTTACCACAAGATTTGACCCTTGTTTCCCTTGTGCTAAGACTTTAGTCATTGGTCAAGAGAGTTTCTACCACCATATGTGACCACTTCTACAACTACTTATGACAATTTGTACCACTAGAGATGACCCTTGGAGGCCTTGTCTTAACTTTTAGTTCTTATGTCAAGTGTGCTTCTACCACCTCATGTCACCACTTCTACCACAACTTATGATGAGTTCTTCCACTAGAGATGACCCCTGGAGGCCATGTGCTAACACTTTGGTCATAGGTCAATTGAGTTTCCATCCCCTAATGTAGCCACTTCTAGCACAATGTATGACAAATCCTAGCACAAAATGTACTACTTCAATGCCATGTGGTAAAAACTTAAGTTATACGTCAAGTACATTTCCACCACCGTATGTGACTGCTTCCACCACTAAATATGTAAATTTCGACCACTAGATGTGAACCTTGGATGCCCTGTAATAAAACTTTAGTCATAGAGCAAGTGTATTTCTACCAACCAATGTGACCACTAACACCACAATATATGACAAATTCTACCACAAAATGTAATACCTGGAGGCCATGTGGTAAAACTTATATCATAGGCCAAATAAATTTCCCCCACCGTAAGCGACCAATTCCAATGCCAAAGAAGAGAAGTTCGGCCCCTGGATACGACCCTTGAATGCCTAGTGGTAAAACTTAGGTCATAGGTCAAGTGTGTTTCTACGACCATATGTGACCTCTTATACCACTTAATATTGCAACTTCTACCATTTGATGTGACCATTGGGAGCCATGTAGTACGTCATACGTTTTAGATAAAGTGTGTTTCTACCACTCCAAGTGACAATCTTTACTCCGAGCATAACTACTTCCACAACTAGATGTCTCCCTTGGATGCCAGGTGATAAGACATTGGTAATAGGTAAAGAGTGTTTCTACCACCGTATGTGACTACTTCTACCACCACTTATGACAACTTCTACCACTCGAAATGACCCTTGGATGCCTTGTGTTATGTTTTAGTTCTTATGTCAAGTTTGTTTTGACGACCAAATGTCACCACTTCTACCGCTACATATGAAAAGTTCTTCCACTAGAGATGACTCTTGGATGCCTTGTGCTAACACATTGGCCATAGGTCAAGTGTGTTTCTTCCACCTAATGTGACCACTTCTACCACAATGAATGAAAAAACTTGTCATAGGTCAAATGTATTTCCACCAACGTAGGTGTCCACTTGGACGACCAAAGATGTAAATTTCTACCGCTAGATGTGTCCCTTAGATGCCATGTGATAAGACTTTGGTAATAGGTCAAGATTGTTTCTACCACCGTTTGCGACCACTTCTACCACTACTTATGACAACTTCTACCACAAGACGTGACCCTTGTTTGCCATGTGCTAAGACTTTAGTCATTGGTCAAGAGAGATTCTACCACCATATGTGACCACTTCTTCAAATACTTATGACAACTTGTACCACTAGAGATGACACTTGGAGGCCTTGTATTAACTTTTAGTTCTTATGTCAAGTGTGTTTCTGGAACCTAATGTCACCACTTCTACCACAACTTATCAAAAGTTCTTCCACTAGATATGACCCTTGGATGCCTTGTGTTAAATTTTAGTTCTTATGTCAAGTTTGTTTTCTACCACCTAATGTCACCACTTCTAACACTACTTATGAAATGTTCTACCACTAGAGGTGACTCTTGGATGCCTTGTCCTAACACTTTGGTCGTAGGTCAACTGTGTTTCTACCACCTAATGTGACCACTACTACCACAATGAATGACAAAACATGTCATAGGTCAAGAGTATTTCATCCACCGTATGTGTCCTCTTCGACGACCAAAGATATAAATTTCTACCACTACATGTGTCCCTTGGATGCCATGTGATTAGACTTTGGTGATAGGTTAAGAGTGCTTCTACCACAACTTATGAAAACTTCTACCACAACTTGTGAAAACTTCTATCACAAGAGATGACCCTTGGATGCCTTGTGCTAAGTTTTAGTTCTTATGTCAAGTGTGTTTCTACCACCAAATGTCACCACTTCAACCACAACTTATGACAAGTTCTACCACTAGAGATGACCCCTGGATGCCTTGTTCTAACACTTTGGTCATAGGTCATTTGTGTTTCTACCTTCTAATGTGGTCACTTCTACCACAATGTTTGACAAATTCTACCACAAAATGTACTACTTAAATGCGATGTGGTAAAAACTTAAGTCATAGGTCAAGTGTATTTCCAGCTCCGTATGTGACCGCTTCCACCCACAAAGATGTAAATTTCTACCACTAGATGTGAACCTAGGATACCATGTAATAAAACTTTGGTCATAGGTCAAATGTATTTCTACCACCCAGTGTTACCACTAACGCCACAATATATGATAAATTATACCATAAAATGTGATACTTGGATGCCATGTGGTAAAACTCATATCATAGGCCAAATAAATTTCCACCACCTTACGTAAGCGCCCAGTTCCATCCCCAAAGAAGAGAAATCCTGCCACTGGATACGACCCTTAAAAGCCTTGTGGTAAAACTTTGGTCATAGGTCAACTGTGTTTCTATGACCATATGTGACCACTTCTACCACTTAGTATGACAACTTCTACCACTTGATGTGACCATTGGGAGCCATATAGTCAGTCATACATTTTACATCAAGTGTGTTTCTACCACTCCAAATGACCGCTTTTACTCCGGACATAACTACTTCTACAACTAGATGTGACCCTTGGTTGCCAGGTGCTAACACCTTAGTCATTTGTCAAGAGTGGTCCTATCACAATATGTTACCACTTCTACCACCAGAGGAGACCCTTGGATGCCTTGTGTTAACTATTAGTTCA
The DNA here is from genome assembly GCA_034768845.1 of Heliamphora exappendiculata. Lineage (NCBI taxonomy): Eukaryota > Viridiplantae > Streptophyta > Magnoliopsida > Ericales > Sarraceniaceae > Heliamphora > Heliamphora exappendiculata. Next base: position 9,271 of record JAOTRH010188695.1, read on the forward strand.
TATGTCAAGTGTGTTTCTACCTCATAATGTCACCACTTCTACCAATACTTATGAAAGTTCTTCCACAGGAGATGACCCTTGGATGCGTTATGCTAACACTTTGGTCACAAGTCAAGTGTGTTTCTACCACCTAATGTGACCACATCTACCACAATGATTGACAAAACTTGTCATTGGTCAAGAGCATTTCCACCACCGTACGTGACCACTTTGACGACCAAAGATGTAAATTTCTACCACTAGATGCGTCCCTTGGATGCCGTATGATAAGACTTTGGTAATAGATCGAGACAATTTCTACCACCGTTTGCGACCACTTCTACCACTACTTATGACAACTTCTACCACAAGAGTTGACCCATGGATGCCTTGTGTTAAGTTTTAGTTCTTATGTAAAGTGTGTTTCTACAACCTACTGTCACAACTTCTACCCCAACTTATGACAAGTTCTACCACTAGAGATGACCCTTGGATGCCTTGTGCTAGCTCTTTGGTCATAGGTCAAGTGTGTTTTTACCCCCAAATGTGACCACTTCTACCACAATGTATGACAAAACATGTCATAGGTCAAGTGCATTTCCACCGCCGTACGTGACCACCTCGACGACCAAAGATGTGTATTTCTACCACAAGATGCATTCCTTGGATGCCAAGTGGCAAGAATTTGGTAATAGGTCAAGAGTGATTCTGCCACAGTATGTGACCACTTCTACCACTACTTATGGCAACTTCTACCACAAGAGATGACCTTTGGATGCCTTATATTAAGTTTTAGTTCTTACGCCAAGTGTGTTTCTACCACCTAATGTCTCCACTTCATCCACAACTTATGACGAGTTCTACCACTAGAGATGACCCTTGGATGCATTGTGCGAGCACTTTGGTCATCAGTCAAGTGTGTTTCTACCACCTAATGTGACAACTTCTACCACAATGTATGTTAAAACTTGTCATAGGTTAAGTGTACTTCCACCACCGTATGTGACCACATCGACGACCAAACATGTAAATTTCTAGCACTAGACGTCTCCCTTGGATGCCAGGTGATAAGACTTTGGTAATAGGTCAAGAGTGTTTCTACCACCGTATGTTACCACTTCTACCACTACTTATGACAACTTCTACCACAAGGGAAGACCCTTGGACGCCTTGTGTTAAGTTTTAGTTCTTATGTCAAGTGTGTTTCTACCACCTTCTCTCACCACTTCTACCACAACTTTTGACAAGTTCTACATCTAGAGATGGCCCTTGGTTGGCTTGTCCTAACACGTTGGTCATAGTTCATTTGTGTTTCTACAACCTAATGTGACTACTTCAACCACAATGTATGACAAATTTTACCAGAAAATGTAATTCTTGAAAGCCATGTGGTAAAACTTACGTCATAGGTCATGTTTATTTCAACCACCGTATGTGACCGCTTCCACCACTAAGGATGTAAATTTCTACCACTACATGTGAACCTTGGATGCCACGTAATAATTGTTTGGTCATAGATGAAGTGTATTACTACCACGTAATGTGACCACTTATACCACAATGTATGGCCAATTCTATCGTAAAATGAGATACTTGGCTGCCATGGTTTAAAACTTGCATCATAGGTCAAATAAATTTCCACCACCGGATATGACCCTTGAATGCCTTGCGGGAAAACTTTGTTCACAGGTCTAGTGTGTTTCTACCACCATATGTGATCACTTCTACCACTTAGTATGACAACTTACCACAAAATGTAACATTTGAATGCCATGTGGTAAAACTTACGTCGTAGGTCAAGTGTATTTCAACCACCGAATGTGACCGCTTCCAGCACTAAAGAAATAAATTTCTACCAACACATGTGAACCTTGGATGCCATGAAATAAAACTTTTGTCGTTGGTGAAGCGATCACATATGTTACCACTCATACCACAATGTATGAGAAATTCTAACAAAAATTAGATACTTGGCTGCCATGTCGTAAAACTTATATCATAGGTCAAATAAATTTCCGCCACCTATGCGACGAGTTCCAACCCCAAAGAAGAGAAGTTCTACCACTGAATATCACCCTTTAATGCAATGTGGAATACTTTGGTCATACGTCAAGTGTGTTTCTACCCCCATATGTGACCACTTTTACCACTTAGTATGACAATTTCAACCACTTGATGTGACCAATGGGAGCCATGAAGTAAGTCACACATTTTAGATCAAGTGTGTTTTTACCACTCCAATTGATCACTTTTACACCGAATATAACAACTTATACCACTAGATGTGACCCGTGTTTGCTATGTGCTAAGACTTTAGTCGTTGGTCTAGATTGTTTCTACCACCATATGTGACCATTTCTACCCCTACTTATGACAACATCTACAACTATAGAAGACCCTTTGATGCCTTGTGTTAACTTTTAGTTCTTATGTCAAGTGTGTTTCTACCACTTAGTGTCACC
>JAOTRH010188706.1:0-11710 GCA_034768845.1 Heliamphora exappendiculata
TTTTCTACCTACAGCATCACAAAAATTCGAATTCATAGACAGTGGATCTTCAAGAAATATGGATCTTGAATCAAACAAGTTATTTTGTTTTCAGCAAATATTTAATTTTAAAGAAATCATCAAAACTGGAAGAAGAATGAACATATTAAAGAGTCGAAAGTAAACAACGATGAGCAAAATTAGCCAATTGTTATGAAATTGAAGAGATTTGAGGCAAATTCCACAATACCCGAGCAGTATTTGACTTGTCGGACTAATATGAATAATTTTAAGTTGAAAATAATAGAAAATGTGCGATCTGTTGATGAGAAAACGAAATCAGAAACTATGGAAGCCACCGAAATCGTTACGTAACGGTATAACGTAACGATAACGGCCGCTTTTTAAAATTATGGATAGAGGAAAATGCCCTTGTTATGTCTTGGTTATTACACTTTATAAAGCCCTTCATTAGTCGTAGTTTTTCACTTCTGGATATTGCCCATAAGATTTGATCCGCTACTACCCAAATCTATTCGCAGTTTGGCAATGATGCCAAGTTGTGTGAGTTGAGAAAGAAACTCCGTGGGTTAGATCAGAAAGACAAATCATTGGCTCAATATTATGCCGAGTTAACCAACTTATGGAGCGAGATTAATTATTATCAGGACTTCCATGCTGTTTGTACTACTGATACTGCTGCTTTTCAAAAGATGGTAGAAAAGGAGTGAGTGTATGACTTCCTTGCCGACTTCCATGTTGACTACGATTCGATCCATGTTCAGATTTTAGGTCGCGATCCGTTTCCAACTTTGCGTCAAGCATATGCCTATGTCCAACAGGAAGAGAGTCGCCATCATGCTACGGTTCCTATTTCTAGTCAGGAACGCTCTGTGTTATCTGTCACATCTCTTCCTCGCACATTCCAGCCTAATCATACCAAATATGGGGAGAGAAATGGCTTCGTAGCTCGAGTTCAGCTAGGTTGTGAGCATTGTGGTAAATCTCGTCATACTATTGACCATTGTTGGAAGTTACATGGTCGTCCTACTCTGAGACGTGGTGGTGGACGTAGTGGACCTGTTTGTTCCCACGCTCATCTCTCTAAGATCCCTATTAGCACATCCGGTGAGACTGGCCCTCTTTCTGAGGAAGAGCTGACTATTCTTAGGCGCTTGATGACTTGGGTTGATATATCTTCTTCTACTTTTTGGATCATTGACTTAGGTGCCACTGATCATATGACTAGATCTTATGACTGGATCTTCTACTTTATTTTCTTCTTACTCCACTTGTTTTGGTTAAGATAACGTTAGAATAGCCGATAGTTCTTTATCTTTTATATCTGACAAAAGTTGTATTCATTGTTCTTCTTTACTTTCTCTATCATCTGTCTTTTATGTTTCCAATTTTTCTACTATCCTTTTATTTGTTAGTCATCTTACTAATTCCTTAAATTGTTCTGTAACCTTTTTTTTCACTCATTGTGTTTTTCATGAATTGGAGATGAGGAGAATGATTGGCAGTGGTAGTGCACATGGTGGCCTGTACTTACTGGATGTTCTGTCCTCTGCTTTCGCTTCCCCTTCACAGTCTGACCAGGCTCTCCATGCCGATACCGGAGTCGTTATTTGACAATTAATTCAGTGGCATCGCTGTTTGGGGCATCCTTCTTTTGGAGTTTTAGAGAAATTTTTTTCTTCTTTAGTTAAACATTGTTTTAAAAATGATTTTTTGTATGAGGCTTGTGAACTTGCAAAACATAAACGTTCTATTTATCCTTCAGTGAATAAACGCAGTGACTATCATCTTGCCACTATCATCTTTTTGTGTGAGGCTTGTGCCACTTTCATCTTGCCAGTTGCTACCTCCGTCCTCCAGTTCAGACTCTCCCAATGATCCATCTGGTAATGAACCATCTGTTGTTGATCTTGATACTTGTGATTTACCAATTGCCATTCGAAAAAGTTTTAGGTCATGTACTTAACACCCAATTTCTCATTTTGTCTCATATAACTCTTTATCAGCTCCATATCGTGCTTTTGTCTCGTCTTTGCCCTTTATATCAATTCAGCAAGGTTAGAAGGAAGCCATTGAGGATCCTAAGTGAAAGAAGGCTGTGGTTGTGGAGATGACAACTTTGAAAAAGAATGGAACTTGGGAGTTAGTCTCTCTTCCAAAAGAGAATAAGGCAGTTGGGTCCAAATGGATTTTTACAATAAAGTACAAGGCAGGTGGATTAGTTGAGAGATTCAAAACAAGACTAGTCGCTAAGGGCTTTACCTAAGTTTATGGTATTGACTATGAGGAGACTTTTGCTCCAGTAGCCAAAATGAACTCAGACCAGATACTTTTATCATGTGCCGTTAACATGGGTTGGCCTCATCAGCAGTTGGATGTGAAAAATACATTTTTTCATGGAGATCTAGAAGAAGAAGTAAATATGGATGTACTACCAAGCTTCTCATTTCGTGAAACTGAAGGGAAGGTGTGCAAATTGAAAAAGGCTTTATATGAACTAAAACAGTCCCCTCGAGTGTGATTTGATCGATTCTTCAAGACTATGGTAAGGTTTGGGTATCGACAGAGTCATGCAGACCATACTATGTTTATTAAGCAAGGTAATAATAAGATTATTGTTCTCATTGTATATGTTGATGACATAGTTGTAACAGGTAATGATTCTGAGGAGGCATCTCGTCTTAAGGCAAACCTAGCCAAAGAGTTTGAGGTGAAAGATCTTGGACGCCTACGCTATTTTCTTAGAATTGAAGTGGCTAGATCAGACCATGAGATCTTCATTTCCCAAAAAAAGTATATTCTTGACCTTCTCGAGGAAGCTGATATAATGGGTTGTCGACCTGCAGATTCACCTATTGAGGTAATCATCGTCTCAATAGTGGTGATGGAGAATCTATCGACAAGGGCCAATTTCAGAGGCTTGTGAGAAGATTAATATTCCTATCTCATACCAGACCTGATGTTGCATATGCTGTGGGGGTTGTTAGTAAGTTCATGTATGATCCGCGTAGAGTACATCTTGACGATACTTATTGTATTTTGCAATATCTTAAGTCTGCTCCTGACAAAGGGCTCCTGTTCTCTTGTCATGGCCATTTGACGTTAGAAGCTTTCACTGATGCAGATTTGGCTAATTCAGTTGATGACAAGCGATCTACATCGGGCTATTGCACATTTGTAGGAGGCAACTTAGTTACTTGACGAAGTAAAAAGTAAACCGTGGTAGCTCGATCAAGTGCAGAGGTTGAGTATAGGGCTATGACACATAGTGTTCATGAACTCATCTGGCTCCAAGTATTATTAAAGGATTTAGGGATTAAGTGCGACAAACCTATGAAGTTGTACTGTGACAACAAGGTTGTATTGCTCATAATCCTGTTAAGCATGATTGATTGAAGCATCTAGAGATTGATCGATACTTCATCAAGGAGAAATTGTGTCAAGGGTCAATTTGTATGCCCTTTGTGAAATCTGCAGATTAGTTAGTAGATATCTTTACTAAAGGGTTTAGTAGTAAAATGTTTCAACCCATTGTATGCAAGTTAGGTATGAGAAATATCTATACATCAGCTTGAGTGGGAGTGTTAAGTGGGGTATTATGATATTTTTAGTATTTTTTGGTCTTAATATATAAATAACAAGTGATATGGAGTAAACCCTAAGGCGGGATACTCTCATTCACAGTTACTCTAATTCTCTTCCTTCTCTCTCTCTCTCTCTAATAATCCTTACATTAAGTTTATGGGACAATTGGTGACTTAACATGATATCAAAGCTCTGGTTCCACGAGGTTTTGGGCTCAAGTCTCGTGATGTGTTTCTCTGTTATATTTGTTATTGTGCATTCTGTGTGTTGGTGCACCTGTTTAGTTTGTTCGCTTCTTCACGTGCGAGACTGGGTTGTACGTGAAGGGAAGTGTTAGATAACTTGAGATACATTGTTAAGCCCATTTTCTAACCGTCAAAGCGTTTGCGACAATTGGTGACTTAACAATAACATTGTTTATTGTTGTTGAGTTGCTTTATTAGGTTAGCATGCATTGTTCTGAAAGACTAAGATGTATTTCCTATCTACTGAAGGATCAATTTTTTTCCCTGTTAGGAACATTTAGAAAATGTTTTGACAACAGAAGCGAAACAATAACATGTTTTAAAAATATACAAATATGTTGGGATACAAAAAATTAAATCTTTTATAAATGCTTATACAAGCTCATTAAAAATCATTGAACAGGTTTGATGTGTACACATCTTTTTGTACAAGTGTATAATTTGAAAATAAATTTAATACGAGCCAACATTCTCAAATTATTGTCAAACAAATTAATGTCATCATTCGCAATTCTAAATGTGCATTAGGTTTTAATCAAATAAGGTTTACAAAATATATGAAATAAAAATAAATATGAAGTTTAGCAGCAAATGATGTTTGATGGATTCTTTTGTCCTCCCATGTTCTCGTGTATGGGTATGGACTACCTATTTAACCCATGCATCTTTACCTCGTGAGGCCGTGAATCTAAATTAGATCCCTGGAATCCTCAAATATTTTATGATATTCAAAGAAGTAGCTCTTATGTTACAGTAAAAACACGAGCATCGATATGTGACACATCCTACCACTTAAATATATTGTATACTGCATTGTATCATATCTTGACACAATATGTTATTATTAAGGAATGTACTTGAAATTACATGGGTCTTAACGGAAAAAGGAGATTCTTCTTTTGGATGAATGACTTTATGTACTAAGATTTGAGATTTAGGGAGGTTCAAAGCCTAGGTACACACCCACACCATTTAACATATGTAGTAAACAAAGATCAAAGGGTAACCAAGGTTTGGGTGGTCATTTAGGTAATAAAGTTTATTTTAAACGGGAATTGGTGAACAGTCTAATTTATAGGCCGTTTACTATTTTTCATCCAGCATAAAAGATTTTAAGGAGTAAGGTCCATCTTCATAAAAGTTTTAATGCGTAAGGTCATTTTGGGACAAAAATACTCTAGAACAGATAAATTTATTTGTGCCTTTTCAAAACATGTATAAAGAACACAAATAAATTTATCTATCTTTTATTGAAAGCACGTATAAAGAATACAGATAAATTTATCTGTCTGAAATCTCTTATTTTAAATTGGGGGAGGAGGATATAAGAAACGTTAGGTTCTTGTTTCAGACTAGCACCAAGAATGGCAAAAAGGGAAGGAACAATTGGCGTATTTATGAAGAAGGTATCTATAACAACAAAGAAAATTTGTGCTTTAATTTTGGCCGTTTTCTATTTAACACCCCCCACCCCCTTCATCTTCTCCTTTATGCTTTTTAATATTGTTAAGATTGATGTATGAACAGATAAAAATAGAAGAGAGTTGAGAGAATTATTCTGACCGTGAAAAGATAGAACAATCAGAATTTTGGTTAGCTCCCTTATCACTATTATTTATATAATGAAACAAACATACAAAAATGTAATAATACCCCTAACTTACTACTCTCTCTCAAGTTGATGCATAGATATTTCTCACGCTCAACTTGCATATAATGGGGTGAAACACCTTATTACTAAACCTTTTAGTAAAAATATCTGCTAATTGATCTGCAGACTTCATAAATAGCATACAAATCGGAACCCTTGCATAGATTCTCTTTCATGAAGTGTCTGTTAATCTCAATATGTTTCGTTCTGTCATGCTGTACTGGGTTATGAGCAATGTTCATGGTAGTTTTCTTGTTACAATACAACTTTATAGGCTTTTCACACTCAAATCCCAAATCCTTCAACAGAACTTGGAGCCATAGAAGTTTGCAAATGCCATGTACCATAGCTTTGTACTCAGCCTCTGCACTTGATTTAGCTACCACTGTCTGCTTTTACTTGGCTGCGTAACGAGATTGCCGTCTACAAACGTCTAATACCCCAATATAGACCATCAACTGAACTGGCCCAGTCTGCATCCGTGAATGCTTCTAATTTCATGTGACCATGATTAGAAAACATAAGTCTTTTTCCTGGGGCAGACTTAAGATATTGCAAAATACGATAAACATCAAAATGTGCACTACAGGGATCATGCATGAATTGACTGACAACCTATACATCATATGCAATATCAGGTCTAGTATGAGATAGATATATTAATCTTTCCACAAGCCTCTAAAAACTGTCTTTGTCGATAGGTTTTCCATCACCACTATTGAGACGATAATTAGCCTCAATAGGCGAATTTGCTAGTCAACAACCCAACATGCCAGTTTCCTCTAGGGATTAAGAATATACTTTTTTTGGAAAATGAAGATTTCATTATCTGTTCTAGCTACCTCAATTCTAAGAAAGTATCGTAACACCCCTAGATCTTTCATCTCAAACACTTTAGCTAGACTTGCCTTGAGATTAGACACCGACTCTACATCATTCCCTATCACAAACTATGCCATCAACATATACAATAAGCATTGTGATCTTATTATTACCACGCTTGATAAACATGGTATGGTCTGCATGATTTTGTCGGTATCCAAATATTAGTATAGCCTTAAAGAATCTTTCAAACCAGACTCTTGGAGATTATTTGATCCCATATAAAGCCTTCTTCAATTTGCACACCTTTCATTTAGTTTCACAGGCTGAGAAACTTGGTGGTACATCCATATACACCTCTTCCTGTAAGTCTCCATGGAGGAATGCATTCTTCACATTCAATTGTTGGAGAAGCCAACCCATAGTAGCAGCATAGGACAAGACTACGCAAACTGAATTTATGTTAGCTATCAGGGAAAGTCTCCTGATAATCAATACCATAAGTCTAGGTAACGCCTTTAGTAACTAGTCTTACCTTTAATCTCTCTACTGACCCAGCTGCCTTGTATTTGACGGTAAATACCCATTTGCACCCAACTGGCTTCTTCCTTTTTGGAAGAGAGACTAACTCCCAGATATTATTATTTTTCAGAGCTATCATCTTTTCAATCATAGCCTTTTTCTACTTAGATTCCACAATAGCTTCTTTTCAACCCTGCGGAATCGATATAAGAGGATAAAGACGAGACAAAAGCACGATATGGGTTTGATAATGAGTCATATGAGACAAATTGTGAAATTAGATGTTGAGTACATGCCCTAACGCCTTTTCGAAGGGCAATAAGTAAATCATAATTATCAATATTGACAATAGATGATTCATTACCAGGTAAAACATTAGAGGAGACTGAAACATGGGGCGGAGATAGCAACTAGCAAGGTGGTAGTGGCGCACGAGCAGTCTGATCTTTCTGATGTCGAGAATAAGTATGCAGCTCACTTCTATCTTATTTGTCCAGCAATATCCTACTCTGTTTTCCCTCACCCGACTCTTCCTTCTCCCCTAGTAGGAATAAGGTCTTGTTGTGTAAGATTTGGAAAGACTAACTAGTGAGACTCCTGATTAGGTTGAATTTGTGTATTCGTTGGCAACATTTTCTTTCAATTTAGATGTCTCCCCTTGAAGAGATGTCTTAGAAGGGTGAAAAAAGGACTCACTCTCCCAAAAGGTAACATTCATACTGAAAAACACTTTGCGAGTGGTAGGAGAGTAGCATTTGTAGTCTTTTTGGGTAGCAGAGTAACCAATGAAAATACATTTAACAGCCTTGGAATCCAATTTGCCACCTGGGTGTTTAGGTGCACGAACAAAGTACACCCAAAGATCCGAGGCAGAAGAGAAGAGATGGAGACATGGGAAGAAGTTCAAAAGGAGTTTTGAATTGAAGGACACTAGAAGGCAGACGATTGATAAGATACACAGCGGTGAGGACCGCCTCACTCCAAAACGACTTGGAAACATCCATGGTGAAGAGAAGAGAACGGGCAACCTCGAGAAGATGATGATTTTTTCATCCTGCAACTCCATTTTGTTTAGGAGTGTGTAGACAACTCGTCTGGAATAGGATACCATGAGCCTCTAGATAGGCGCGGAAACCACCATTAAGATACTGAGTCCTATTATTAGAACGAAGAATCTTGATGTTGGCATCAAACTAGGTATGCACCATTTTATAAAGATTTTGGAAACACGAAAAAAACTTCACTCTTAGCACGAAATAAATAAACCCAAGTGACACGAGAATAACAGTTAATAAAAGTCACCAACTACCGATTACCGGAAATAGAGGTAACAGGTGAAGGACCTCAAACATCAGAATGAGTAAGCATAAATGGAAAATCATTGCGTTTATTAATTGAAGGGTAAACAGACTGTTTATGTTTGGCAAGTTCACAAGCCTCACAACAAAAGGTACTTGTAGAACAATGTTTAACTAAAAAAAGAAAATGTCTCTCTAAAACTCTAAAGGAAGGATGCCCCAAATGACGGTGTCACTAATGTAGCTGCTAAAGTAAAGTTCCTGTATTAGCATGGAGATCCTGGCCATACAGTGAAAGTGAAAGAGAAGAGGTAGACGGAAGATCCAGTAAGTATAATCCACTATGTACACTACCACTGCTAATCGTTCTCCATGTCACGAATTCCTGAAAAACACAATGAGTGAAAAAAAATGTTATAAAACAATTTAATGAATTGGTAAGACGATTAACAGATAAGAGATTAGTAGAAAAATTGAAAACATGAAGGATAGATGAGAGATAAAGTGTGGAAGAGGAATGGATAGAACCTTTGCCAGATACAAATGATAAAGACCCATCGGGTATTTGAATCTTATCTTTACCAAAACAAGTAGAATAAGAAGAAAACAAGGTAGAAGACCCAGTCATATGATTAGTGGCACCTTAGTCAGTGATTTAAGGAATATGAGAGGCAACAACACTAAGTGTATTAGGAGATGTACCTGAGTGAGCAAAGTTCGAGGAAGTGGATGTTATAAAAGGAAAGATGTCAACCCGAGCCATTAGGCGCCTGAGAGTAGTCAACTCTGCCTCAGAGAAAGAGTCAGCCTCACTAGATGTACTATAGGAGATCTTAGAAAGATGAGCGTGGGAGCAAATAGGGCTACTACGGCCACTACCACGGCCATCTCCACGTCCCTGAGTAGGACAACCATGTAACTTATAGCAGTGATCAATAGTATGACGGGCTTTACCACAATGCTCACAGCGCAATTGATTTCGAGCTACTGAACCATTCTTTTCTCCAGATTTGGTAGGCTGGCCTGGCCGGGTGATGGACGTGACAGTTAACATTGAGTGCTCCTGACTGGGAGGAAGAACCATAGCATGACAACTCTCTTCCTGTTGAACATAAGCATACGCCTGCCTCATAGTAGGAAATGGATTTTGATCCAAAATCTAAAATCTAAACACGGATTGGATCATAGTCAACATTGAGACTGGCAAGGAGATCATACACCCGTTCCTTTTGTACCATCTTCTGAAAAGCTACAACATCAATAATACAAATGATATGGAAGTGCTGATGATAATCAATCTCGTTCCACAAACTAGTCAACTCGGCGTAATACTGAGCCAGGGTTTGGTTTTTCTGATCTAATCCACGTAATTTCTTTTCAATTTGTATAGCTGAGCATCATTACCTGTCTGGGAATAAGTCTGGGCAGCAGCAGACCAAATCTTATGTGCAATATCCAGAAGTAAAAAATTGCGAGTAATGGAGGGCTGCATAGAATGTAGTAGCCATGACATAGTAAGGGCATTTTCCTTTATCCACTGTGTGTGAGAAGGCCCTACAATTGTTGGCTGTTGAGTTTCACCAGTAATATATACAGATACACCGTGAGCAGTAATAGTTAAACTACAAGCACGAGACCAAATCAAATAGTTACTACCATCCAACTTAAGAGCAGTAATCTGAATAGACGGACTATCAATAGGAGTCCCTGAACGAATTAATACAGTGTTCTCATGACCACCATAAAGCTTTCTAGTATCAGACATGGTCATGTGAAACCAAGAACAAGCAATACGAGGCACACAGAAGCAAGGAATGATGTAATTGATGCAAATCAAAGAAGAATTGAACCACTAGAGTACCAATAATATCTAGAACACCATACCAAATTGAAGCAAAGTAAAAAAGGAACCAAAGAGACGGCTGAAAATCTCACCAGATGCACAAAGATCACAGAGCAACCATAGTAGCGAAGTGTGGTAGTTCACAAATACCTAAGAAGCTTCAAACAATACTGGTCGATATTAATAGAAGCCCAAAAACCTAGTCGCGATCTGAACCAGAGCTGAAAAAATGAACAAATGCCAAAAAACTCTAGTCGTGAGTTTGCCGAGCATGCAATCAACCAAAAATCGCCCAAAAAATTGAATCGACTCTAGTAGAACCTTGTATACCTCTAGTCGGCACCCATGGATTGAGAAGAGACTATCGATTTAGTCTGAGAACGCCGCAATCGTGAGTTGCGATGAAAACTCTAGGCGCAACAAAAAAATCCCAAAATTGTTGAAAAAATAGCAAACATACTAGAAAGAAAGAGGGAAAATCATGATCCTGATCCTAAAGGTCAGTTGATCATCTCGAAAAGAATTATTTTTTTTCTTTCTTTTTTATAATGACAAATTTAGAGATGAAAAGAAAAAAAAAAGGAAAAAGGAAGAAAGAAATCACTATTACATAAGATTTTTCTCTGATATCATGTTAAGATTGATGTATGGATAGAGAAAAATAGAAGCGTTGAGTGAAAATTATTCTGACGGTGAAAAGAGAGCAACCAGAATTTGAGTTAGTTCTCTTATCACTATTATTTATATAATGAGACAAATATATAAAAATACAATAATACCCATAACTTAACAAATATTTTCTAATAAATTGAGGTTTTTCTTTTTCCTCGAATCTTTTCTTTTAATGAAAAGAAGCATATATGAATAGCTTTTATTACATTTTCCTAATAGTTATCGAAACAATTCAAGATTTCAGAATGCTTGTAGTGTTTCTGGGGTTTTCAACCGAGAACACTGGAATTGTGATTTTCCATTTCCGTTTCCTTGGATTCCATAGAGTGAAACTTTAATTCCTTGGTAATACCAATAATTTTCCCTTTGTTTCTAGGATCTCCATTTAATGTTGTTGAATAAGGATCATTGAAACCTTGTTCTTTTCAGGAAAATGGACCTACATTAGCAGGAAGGAAAAAAAAAAGCGATGTTTTTGAAATGCAGAGTTTCTATCAGCATTACTAGAAAAAATATATCCAGGCTTTGCAGATTGCTGCTGACAAAGAAGATCGGTAAATTATTCAAGGGGACCCTCAAATTATCTGCTTGGTGATATGACCTTATTGCATTATATTTTATTTGATAGTTATTCATGTGTTTTTCCCCCCTAATTCAGTGCGAGGCTTACAAAGGCATACAAAACTGCTGCTGTTCTGCTTGATGTTTTGAAGGCAGTTATTCTGACGGTATCTTGACGTGGCTGATGAGGTGAAATTGAGAGTTTGATTGGTGATTTTTTGAGTAATGTCAATTTGAAGGAACTGTTATATCAATGTTGTCTAGGATGAGGCTATCCCACCTTTTTTTCTTTTTAGAACTTTGATGTGTTACTGGTAGTCTTCTTGCTTATTGAGTTTTGTTGTCTATGCTAATTCTTTTTTCAATTTATGGACATTCATGTGTACTAGATTTTGGAAGCTCACAACAAGGTTACAGAGAATACAGAGTTACTTGTACCTTATAATATACTTCCTCTTGACCCTGACAGCTCAAATCAAGCAATTATGCAATATCCTGAGGTTGGTTTCTT